>SKCR01011107.1:0-21610 GCA_019454045.1 Zanthoxylum bungeanum | reverse complement strand
GGAGCAAAACACGGCAGTGAATACCAGGCTGGATCAGATATGCAAATGTCTAGAAACACTTAGCACGCAAGTTGTGAACATCACTGGATCCACAAGTTCACCATATGGAGGAGCACCAGAACCAAACCAACATGAAGAGACGGTGAATTATGTCAACAATTTCAACAGACAAGGGAACAATTCATATTCCAACACCTACAACCCAGGGTGGAGGAATCATCCCAATTTTTCATGGAGCAACAATTCAGGCCAACAGCAGAACTATCCACCTGAATTCCAGCAACAGAACAAAGGCCAGGAGCAGCAAATGAATCAGGAATAAAGAGTGTTGACCTACTTAAAAAAGATGGAAGCAAAACACGACTCTCAAGCAGCAAGATATGACACTATATTTCAAAGCCATTCAGCTTCTATTAAAATACTGGAGAATCAAATGGGACAACTGGCCAATGCTCAGAGTTACAGACCGCCAGGTACCCTTCCTAGCAACACAGAGCCAAATCCAAGAAACATGGGGAAGGAACAATGTCATGCCATCATATTAAAAAGCGGTACTGAAATCAACAAAGATGTGGAGTCAAAACAGATGCTGAGGAAGTTCCAAAAGAAACAAAGCAACAGATGGAGGAAAAGGAAGCAAAGGAAAAATAACAGATCACTCCACCTCCACTTTTCCTCAACGTCTTCAGAAGAACAAATTGGACAAAACGTTTCTCGGTTCCTGGAGATCTTCAAAAAGCTGCATATCAACATTCCATTTGCAGAAGCGTTGGAACAAATTCCACCTATGCCAAATTCATGAAAGATATTCTTTCAAGAAAATGGAGATTGGGAGATTACGAGACAGTAGCATTACAGAAGAATGCCAGTGCCATCATTCAGAGGAAACTTCCCCCAAAGTTGAAAGATCCTGGCAGTTTCACTGTTCCTTGCGTCATAGGAGAACATAACTTTGGTAAGGCTTTTGTGTGATTTAGGTGCGAGTGTTAACTTGATGCCTTTTTCTATTTTCAGGAAATTACAGATTGGAGAAACAATGCCAACATCAGTCTCACTACAACTTGCTGATAGAACGCTCGTATTTCCAAGAGGCGTAGTTGAGGATGTGCTGGTCAAGGTTGACAAATTCATTTTCCCAGCAGATTTTATTGTCCTTGATATGGAGGAAGACGCAGACGTGCCAATCATCCTTGGGAGACCATTATTGGCTACAGGTCGAACCATTATTGATGTACAAAAAGGAGAACTAACCATGAGGGTACAAGACCAAGAAGTAACATTCAATGTTTTCAAAGCCATGAATTTCCCAGATGATAAAAGAAGGAGGAATGTTTCAAACTCGATGTGATACACAGTACCATTCAGAACTCTGATGAAAGACAAAGTTCTACTGACAAACTTAAAACATGTCAATTGCCTATGGAGCCTAAAGATAAAGCGTCTTTTGTACTAAAGAGCCAATTCTTGCACTACAAGCAACAGAAGAGAAAAAAATTCCACCAAACGAATTGGAGGAATTTCACAATCAGCCTTTTGAGGATGCCAAATTGTACAAAGAAAAAGGCAAGAAAAGACATGATGAGAAGTTAGTGCGCATACAACTGGAACCAGGGCAGAAGGTACTGTTAAACAAATCAAGGGTGAAATTCTTCCCATGGAAGCCAAAATCACGGTGGTCAGGTCCATTTGTGATCACCAAAGTTTTACCAATAGAGCCGTTGAGATACATGATCCTGACGCTAACAAAACTTTCAAGGTTAAAACAAGCGTGTCAAGCACTACTGGGGGGAGAATCATTTGAGCGACAAAAAGAAAGTGTTACACTTTCAGATCCAGCTTAACATTCGAGAAGCCACGTCTAGCTGACGACTTTAAACTTAGCGCTAGCAAGGGGCAACCCATGCAATTTGTGTATATATTGTGATTTGGTGTGATTTATTTTGTGTGTTTAGTTTTTGCAGATTAAGTCAATTCAAGATGGAAGAAGCTCTCGCAAATCTTCACAAGCAATTTCCTTCTCTCCCTCCAAAATCTCTCATGAAATTTTACAAAGCTCGCTTGGAACGAATGATACTACTGACGATCCATGGTATGCCTAATGATATTCGTTGGGTAATTGAAGCACGAGTCGATTGGCAGGTGAGTCTTCTGACTCTTTTATTTCACATCTGCCTGGTTTTGGAAGAAGCACCTATGCAAAGAAACGTAGAGCTAAACAAATGGGTGTTTGTTTCAAATGTGCACGATTTAATTGCAACACTCGTTGTCGTTCTTTAGGAATGGTGTCTGATAATCGCGAAGACAAAATTAAATTTATTAGGGATGGCTTGAGTAGGAGTCTTTAGATGATATATTTCACTCTTGAGACGCATCCCAGTGGATATGTTCACATAGCCTTTCGCAAATTACATACACAATTTCAAAAAGAAAGACAACTGTTAAGTCTCGGGAATCTGACTCAAAAAGACCTGTTTGCCAATTTATAAGAAAATTGGATGGGAAGCTTGTCCCTGACGCATAGACGTCAATCAAGCCGTTACTTTTCTTGTAAATATTATATCTCTTTGTTTCTTAATAATTGTGATTTGTTTTGTTGTTTTCTTTTATTTTCTCCGACAGGATCCAGACCTTTTTGACTATCACGATATTATTCGCTACTAATCGTCCTCTGGAAGATACTTGTGCTATTTTTACTCACCCTTTTCAGGTACTATAAATTCAGCCCGTCATTGCACTTTTGAAGGCATCCAGAGTTGAGAAAGAAAAACATAAAAATGGAAGCCACTTCAAGAAGATGAGTTGAAAATATCTGTGGTGTTTTTTGGGTAGTAGTGTTGGTACAAACCACAATACGTAGAAGCAGCACAGGAATTGGGTCGAGTATTAGCAGCAAGGAATATGCACTTAATATATGTCGGAGGCAATCTTGGACTTATGGGGATCGTTTCAAAGGCTGTACAGGAAGGAGGCAGTAATGTTTTGGGAATCATCCCAAAACCCTTGGCAGAGGCAAATCTTATTGGATCATCAAACGGAGAGGAACTGATCGTGTCAGGTATGTCTGAACGACTGGTAGAAATGATTAACCGTGCTGATGCTTTTATTGCTTTGCCAGGTGGCTTAGGCACATTGGAGGAAATTTTTATAGTACTATCTTGGGCGAACCTGAACATACACCAGAAACCAATTGGGCTGTTAACGTTGATGGATTTTATGATTTTCTTTGTGTGTTTCTTGATGATGCCCGAAGAAATGGGTTCGTGTCAAAACCTATGAAAGAACTCCTCTTCACTGCCAGAACTGCTCCGGATCTAATAGACCAACTCATAGCCTATGAACCACAAGTTGACCCTATTCTTTCAAAGATAATTGGTCCGAGGACGATCGTGGTAAGAGGCGTCGGGTTAATCTGGATCTTAACCTTTAATTTCCTATAGATTTTCAGCTAACCAGGTACAACCTTCTTAACTCTCTCTTTTACTGTTTAAGACATTGGGACAATGTCTCATTTAGGTTTGGGGGAGGGAATTAGTTGATCAGTACCTTGTTTTTTAGTTTGTGTGTTGTTTTTATTTTTAGTCCAAAATTTTTCGAAAAATACAAAAAAATTGAAAAATTTTCAAAAAATTACAAAAATATTTTGTGTTTTTTGTGTTTTGACTAAAAATGTGAAATTGGTAAGAGATAGCTGAGTAAGGAGTTTCCACTCCTGAGACGTATCTCAAGCCTATTTCGAAAAAAGTTAATTTTGTTTATTTCCTTTTAAATTATTTAATTTGTGAATTCTCCTTAAAACGGACTAAAATGAATCTTCATATGCTCAATTGATAGATATTATCAACATATATAATAACATACGGACACAAGCTAAAATTGAAAAGTTTGTAATATTCAGTGCTCTAGTTTAATTTAATTGGAGAAACATCTCAAAAAGCAGTGGAGTAAAAAAAAAAAAAAAAAAAAAAAAAAAAAAAAAAAAACTTCTGAGATCCTAGTTATTAAGTCTGTAAGGTGTTTTAACACCTAGTGCCCTAAAACCAACTGGTTTGGGAGTCACTGGCCCAAAGCTCGTTACATGGATCAAAGATGCTGCAAAATATATATAGAATCTGTAATTAAGAATTAAGTCCGTAGGGGTGTCTTAACACCTGGTGCCCTAAAGCCAACTTGTTTGGGAGCCACCGACCTAACACTCGTTACATAGATGGAAGATATTGTATATAAATAAAAAATAGAAAAGTGAAAAATCAAAGAAAAAATCAGAAAAATGAGAAAAATTTATTCTATTGCTATAAAGGTGTGAAATCTGATAGAACTTTAGGACAAAAATATTACTCTTTATCAATTGCACTTGTGACTGTTGTGGGAAAAAATGAGTTGATTAATATTTTGCTGGCTGTGTATATGGAGAATGGTAAATATAATCGGAGAATTTACTTATTCAGTAATTTAAAAAAAACAAAAACAACTAGTAACTTGGAGTAGAAGTTTCACATGATTAGTCACTAACATCTTTATTCTCTTTTCTCTTGTCTTTTTGCTTTTGTGTGCATTAGTTTTAACTAACTTTTTACTTTGTAAAAATGTTTGTGGGTATCATTGCTGTAAACCCTCACGAGACTACAACTCGTCCACTAGGGACACCTAGGGGTTAAAGGCTTGTTGCATACGCTAAATGCAATCGTGATCCCTACGAAAGTGGCTTAGTTAATTTATTTATGTTATTTTATTTTATGTTTTGCTCGAGGACTAGCAAAATGTTAGGTTTGGGGGTGTGATGAGTGGTATTTATATCACTATTTCCCACTCATTTAACCTAATATTTTGTATAGTTTCTTGAGTTTTGTGAACGTTTTGATATGTTTTGTGTTATTTGTAGATAAAATAAAGTTTGGAAAGCATTGGAGGCAATTTGGGGCAAAAACGGACAAAAATACGTCAACAGGGATATTTTGGTCTTAAGCGCGTCGCGACGCCCAGACTTCCGCGTCGCGACGTCTAAAATGCACCGAACAGTGCTAACGTGCGCCGGGTCTAAAAATCAGAATCTGAGAAAGTTTGACTTTGCTAAAATGCGTCGTGACACGTGTCACCATCACAGCCGACCTGCTAATGTGCGCCGTGCCACGTGTCATCATCATATGCTGCCGACACTCAGATTTGACACGTGTCAACTCGTCATCAGCCATGTCATCGGTCAAAAAGTCAACTTCGCCACGTCATCCGCCACGTCACAAGGTCAACCAAGTCAACTTGCCACGTCAGAATCAGCCAATCAAAGCGTGACACGTGTCGACACGTGTCGCAATTCTAAGGTGCCGACAGTCTCTTTCCCACGTGTCGCCACGTCGTCGCCACGTCAGCGCCACGTCAGCATCAATAATTGAGTATCATATCCTTATCTGACACGTGGCGGATAAGAATTTCAGCGACCAATCAGAAGCCGCCACGTGTCACAATAATTGAAGCCCAACCACTCTGCCACGTGTCACACCTTATCATCTTATCCAGAATCTTCAAACAAGCGAACCAGAGCGTGCCACGTCGACAAATCCAGCGTCGCGACGCTGAGGGCTTTGGCGTCGCGACGCTGGAATAGTAAATTTTTGCCTATAAATTCAGCGCGAAATTTCAGATTTCAGTGCACCACTCTCTCTCTTATAATCTTTCTAAAGAGAGAGTTTCTCTCTCTACTTTCTTTTAATTTTTAGTTTTTTAGTTTTAGTTTTGTAATTATTTTAATTACATTTTGTTAATATAGTAATTTAATTTTACTTTTTACTTTTTACTTTTTACAATTTTACTATTACCATGAGGAGGTAACTCCCCCAGCTAGGGTGAAAGGTAATTCTTTTACTGTTACTATTTAGATTAATCTCCTTAAAAATAATATATTCACTATTTAAAATATTGACTTAAAAAGGATACCGCCAGATTGGTCGGTTGGTAATTCATTTTATCTGATTTAAACCTGACTAATAAAGAATACGCCAGATTGGTCGGTTGGTAATTTAATTTTGGTTCCGCCTTTATGGCTGGTTGGACTTAATTTGACTTAATCAGGTTACCGCCTATATGGCTGGTTGGAAAAAGAATCACAAGTTTATATATTATTTTATGGGAGATATCTAAATTAGTAGTAGTAAAAGTAATTCTTTTACCTTAGCATTTTATTTTATTGTAATTTACTTTTCAGTATTTACTTTACCGCATTTTTACTTTATGTCTTTTATTTTCAAGTTTTTACTAGCCCTAGTTATGTATTGTAACTAAATTAGTTATCTGGGTTGTGATGAAATCTAATATCACCGTTTTATAAGGGTTAGATTATAGCTTGGGTAATATAAAGATTTATTTATGAGTCTTAAACTTAATGCTTTTTCATTAATGGCCATTAATAAAATTGATCTGGTAAATCTAAAATGAACTAGACATAGGGATTTTAGGTTTCAGCCTTAGACTCAATAGCCCACGATCTTCTTGAGGATAGATAACCCTTTAATAGATTTCCTTACAGGATAGGAATATACCTGTCGGGCGGGTGGTAGCCATAATTGGAACTTAACTTAATGAATCCAGATAATTTGGTTGACATAGACATATGGTTCAATTGGGTTAAACTGGGTATTTGTGTCTGACCATCGACAGAGGCTTACACATAATTAGTGTTCCAGGTTAATAAATCAATATATACCCAACTTTAAGATAACCACTTCATCTTTAAAATGATATTGGAAGAAATCACAACCATAGATAGTTTTTTAATATTGAATTTTCTTAAAACTATTTTCGACTATTTTATTTACTTGCTTTTAAATTTAGAATCGTCACCATTTCAAATCAATCAATCAACTTGTTAGATATTAGTAATCATTTGACCTCATAAAATTAATAGTTTAGATATTAAGTCTCGTGGGATCGATATTTTTATACTACTTGAACGATACGTGCGCTTGCGTTATACGTGTGTGTTTACGCCGGTCAAGGTCTAACCTTTTAAATCACCTCTCGGATGTACGATACACGATCGTCGGAAGGGTGGATGCTCCGCAACTCTCCGGTTCACTGGTTCACTGTTCTCGTTCGTTGTCTTACTGTTTTGTGTCGTGTTTCCGTCTTTTGCTATTGTTTCCTTGTGGTTTCGCTGCCGTTTCCTCTTTATCTTTTGCTTATGTTTTTTTGGTGTCTTCTTCCTGTAATTTTCTTGTGTGTTGTTATGAGCTAGAGACTAGGGACTAGAAGGTTGGTGAAGGGTTCTTTTTATAGGCAAAGGGTTGAGCTTGACAAGGAAATGGATTTGGCTAATTAAAGAGGGATTTGATTTGGTTTGGTTAAGGGAAGTCAAAGATTGAGGGGGGGGACAAATCTTGGCTAGATAGGGAATGTTGAATATTTGATTGGCTTGGTTTAGGAATACAATATTTTAAGTTAGGAATATATTGGTTGATTGATTTTAACTTGGTATGATTATATTTTCGATTTAGTATGTGATTTGTTTCAATTAGGCATGATTTAGTTTAAGTTGGTAATTGCTTATTTTATGTGGTATATGTTTTATTTAATTATTTAATTAATTTAATATTATCTTATTTAGTTAATGTTTTACTTAATATTTATTTATTTAAATTGGGATGTGTTTTATGGGCTTTGGGGGCTAATTGGGCTGGATGTGAGGCTAGCAGCAAAACCAGAATTACCGACACCGTTCGAACGCTTCCTCGAACGCGGCACGAACGCCCGCAATCCATTTGACGTTTGAACGTAAACACGAACGCAGCACTAACGAAAACAGTTAACCTTGTTTATTCTGAATTTCCCCTTCCGATGTCCGTTTCCCGTGGCCTCCGTGACTTAAAAGGTAGTGTCTCCAAAATGAGACTCATCATAGGGACTTATGTGTAAAAATGCAGTGCCTACAAATAGTAATTTATTTTTACCTTTTGCTTTTTACAGTTTTACTATTCAACTATGAGGAGGTAACTTCCCTATGCTGGGGTGAAATGTAATTCTTTTACTATTACTATTTAGATTAATCTCCCTTAAAAATAATATATTTACTGTTTAAAATTTGACTTAATCAGGATACCACCAGATTGGTCGGTTGGTAATAAAATTCCTTTTCCGCCTTTATGGCTGGTTTATTTTGGTTCCGCCTTTATGGCTGGTTTACTTTGGTTCCGCCTTTATGGCTGGTTTACTTTGGTTCCGCCTTTATGGCTGGTTGGACTTAAATTGACTTAATCAGGTTACCGCCTATATGGCTGGTTGGTAATAATCACAAGTTTATATATTATTTTACTGGGAGATATCTAAATAAGTAGTAGTAGAAATAATTCATTTTACCTTAGCATTTTATTTTATTTTACTTTTAAGCTTTTACTTTACTGCAATTACTTTTCAGCACTGTTACTTTATGTCTTTTATTTCATTAGCCCTAGCTATGTGTCATAACTAAGTTAGTATCTAGGGTTGTGATGAATTTCAATATCACGAGTTATAAGGGGTTAGATTATAGTTTGAGTAATATAAAGATTTATTTATTGAGTCTTAATCTTAATGCTCTTTATTATTAACTGGCCATTAATTAAATTGATTAGGTAAACTTAAAATGAACTAGACATAGGGATTTTAAGTTTAAGACCTTAGACTCAATAGTCCACGATCTTCCTTGAGGATAGATAACCCTTTTAATAGATTTCCTTACAGGATAGGAATATACCTGTCGGGCGGGGGTAGCCATAATTGGAACTTAATCTTAATGAATCTAGGTAATTGGTTGACATAGACATATGATTCAATTGGATTATACTAGGTATTTGTAATTGACCATCAGAAGAGGCTTTTACATAATTTAGTGTTCCAGGTTAATAAATCAATATTTTACCCAACTATAAGATAATCACTTCATCTTTAATTAATATTGGAATAAATCACAACCCTAGATAGTTTTTAATATTGAATTTTCTTAAAATCTACCTTCGAACAATTTTATTTACTTGTCTTTAAATTTAGAATCGTCGCCATTTCAAATCAATTAAACAACCTGTTAGATACTAATAATCATTTAACCTCATAAAATTAATAACTTAGGTATTAAGTCCTCGTGGGATCGATACTTTTTATACTACTTGAACAATACGTACGCTTGCGTTATACGTGTGTGTTTACGCCGGTCACATTAACATGTAATTTCACCATTAACATACAACTTTTAACCATTAAACATGTAATAATTTTTTATACTGGAAATCTAAACATGCAAATAATGACCATGAAACATGCAACAAACACCATTCAACATGCAACCAATATGAAACATGTTATCATTATCATGCAACTATCACCATTAAATATGTGATTCAAAGAAACAACATATGCAACTTTTTTATGCCTTGAAATCCAAACATGCAACAACGATTATTAAACATGCAAATAACACAATTCAATATACAACTACTACCAATAAATATGAAATATTTTCTAATATGAAACTTTTTACAATGAACATGCAACTTCAATCATTAGACTTGTAATTTTTAGCAATAACATGTAATTTCTTAAATCTCGAAAATCAAACATATAATTAAGACCATTAAACATGCAACTTTCACCAATACATATGATTGTTTTTACAAAAAACATGCAATTTCAACTGTTAAACTTGCAATTTTTAGTAATAATATACAATTTCTTATGTCTTGAAAATCGAATAAGTAACTAAGACCATTCAACTTGCAAATAATATCATTAGACGTGCAACTTTCACCAATAAATATGAATCATGTTCTAATATGAAATTTTTTACAATAAACATGCAACTATATCCATTAGACATGTAATTTTTTACAATAATATGCAATTTCTTATGCCTCGAAAACTGAACATGTAACTAAGACCATTCAACATGCAACTAATACCATTAGACATGAAATTTTCACCAATGAATATGAAATATTTTCTAATATGAAACTTTTTACAATAAACATGCAACTTTAACGTCAACCATTAGACTTGTAATTTTTAGCAATAACATGTAATTTCTTATGCCTCGAAAATCGAACATGTAACTAAGACCATTCGATATGCAACGAATACTATTAGACATGCAACTTCCACCGATAAATATAAAAAAAATTTCTAATATGAAATTTTTTACAATAAACATGCAACTTCAACCATTAGACTTGCAACTTTTAGCAATAAAATGCAATTTCTTATGCCTGGAAAACCGAACATGTAATTAAGACCATTCAACATGCAAATAATATCATTAGACATGCAACTTTCACCAATAAATATGAAACATTTTCTAATATCAAACTTTTTATAATGAACATCCAACTTCAATTATTAGACTTGTAATTTTTAGCAAAAACATGCAATTTCTTAGGTCTCGAAAACTGAACATGTAATGAATATCATTACATGTAACTATGACCATTCAACATGCAACTAATATCATTAGACATGCAACTTTCACCAATAAATGAAATATTTTCTAATATGAAATTTTTTACAATGAACATGCAACTTCAACCATTAAACTTGTAATTTTTAGCAAAAACATGCAATTTCTTAGGTCTCGAAAATTGAACATGTAATGAATATCATTATATATGCAACTAATACCATTAGACATGTAACTTTCACCAATAAATATGAAACATTTACTAACATGCAATCTTTAATCGTTAACTTATAACTTTAACCATTAAACATCCAATCTAACCATTAAACTTGAAAAACAAATTAATAATGTTTTTAAAAAATGCAACTAACACCATTGAAACAATCAACTTCAACCATTAAATACTGAACTATGACCAATAAATATGAAATATTTGCTAACATGCAACTTTTAACAAATAACATGCAACTTTAACCATTAAACATGCAACCTAATCATTAAACTTGAAACTAATTTATAATAATATTTTAATTTTAAAATTAATATATTAATTTTAAAATAATTTTTAATATTTTAAGGGACAACCGGTTGCAACAACCGGTTATCCCTTTATATATATATATATCATGGGACAACTTGTTTGGCTAACACTTGGTAACCACACAAACAGCCCATGTTTTTAATTGGGAGGTGGCCCGGGTATCACATACCCAAGGGCCAGGGGTACCTTAGTAGGAGAAAATTTTAAATAGGACCGTCTCTATTTTGATTGATCATTTTCAAAATATATCAAATACCCATCATTTATTTATTAGATTATCGTATATGAACTGTCCTTATATAAAATTTTTTCCCTTATAAGAGGCTTCATTGGATTGAGATTATTGATCAAGTTTGATTGATAGAGTTGTCATCATAGCTAACGACCTTCCTGGCCAGCTCTTAGTTGTTGGCAAGGTCTGTCACAATCACCATGATATCTCACATCCATAAAGAAGAGGATTTTGCCCACGTTATAAGCCTTCGGGTTTGCTTATTTTTAGAATACACGTTTTGGGTTATAAATTATTGACGGTTGGTTTTCGTCTCAGGGGCAATAAGGGAATACCGCTCCCGGGACAACCTTCCCTCAACAGTGAATTTATTTGGTTATGGGAAGCCAAAAGCAAACTTAGTGGAAGGCGGAAAAACACACAGATTGGCACAGAGTTTTAACGTGGTTCGGCGGATTGAATCCAACCTACGTCCACGGACACAAAACGGATGGGTGTTTTATTGCCAAGAACTGACTCGGCCAACCTTTTTTGAATGGGGTCGGCGTATGGCCGAGCAGTTGAAAGAGATTACAATCGCTATTTTTCTATTGTTACAAGTTATGGTTTTTTTTGCCTCTCCTCAAACATGAGACTATCTTCCCTTTATATATTCCCTAAAATGTGATATTGTTCCTCCCACTTGCAATGTTTCCCACGTAATGCCTGACCGATTTAATGGGTTCTCTGCCATAGGCCTGCTTTTGCCGAAAGTAAGCCTACAGTCTGACGGTTCTGTCACATCAACTCCATTTTCTCCTCTGCAACACGTAATAATAATGGTGACAGTCTGGACGGTGCTTCCGAGAGATGACACGTGTAAAGGATAATCATAGACTCTAGTCTTCTGTCGGTTGCCAAGTGGTCGGCCAAATAATTTACCGAACTCATCGATCTATTTCTGTAATGTCCTGAAATGTCCGAGCTCTCTGACTTGCTCAAAGGGGGAGCAGAATATGCCCGAACCGAACTGATACCTAAAATGGTCGGCCATAGCTCTGAGGTGACTGGTCTTGTAACTTATACCATATCGCGTGCTTTGGTCGGCCAGATCCGAGAGATTGTATCCGGACTATCTGCCGGGCCTATGAGTGACTAATATTTTCTGAACACCCGTCCCTTTTGGAAAAAGGGAAATTTCAACTCTGCCCCTGGTCGCACAGTTCAATGTGCTTGTCGAAATACACCATCAACATTCATCCTCTAGTTCTCGGTATCAACGAGTTAGTGAGTTGATGCCGGGAACTATGAAAAAAGATGGTGTGCTGATCATTCCGTCGGTGGTCGCTCCGGGAATCACAGAGAAATTGTCTTTGCTATCTAATCAGGTCTTCTCTCCCCATCTTCAAGTGCTCGGTCACTGAAGATTCTGATGCCCATCTAAACGATTCTTGGCCTTAAAGCAAATTCATATTTTACCCTTTAGGTAGCCATCCCAACAAAAGACGAAGCTCCTCTGGTCGTTCAGACCGATACTGACATCTCTTTTGTTGTGCCTATACCAGAGATCCTTCCTCCTGAAACTGATCGAGTTGAACCCATCGCCATTGTGCGGGCTGATGAACGAGGGTGACCCCGAGGCGGCTCCTTGTAACAATCAATATACTTGTGTTTTTGCAATAATATCTGCAATTTTTTTCCCTTGCCTATCTCTGACTGCTCTGTTTACTGTCTTTCATACCTTGCATGATTTCCTCTTCTAACTTGCTAACTTGCTCTTCCATATCTGGATGTGAGAGGAAGTTCTGAGCCTGATCAACTCTGAATCCGGACATGGGGGAATGCTCCGTTCCTGAGCCGATGATGATCCATTCAGTGGGATGTAACCCGACCCCGAGCTGATAGAAACACTTGGCTCTGGGGGAATGTTACATCCACAGACCAAATGGCAGACTCAGTGGGATTCACCCCAACCCCGAGCTGATAGAAACACTTGGCTCTGGGGGAATGTTACATCCCCAGACCAAAGGGCAGACTCGGTGGGATTCACCCCAACCCCGAGCTGAGTAACCAGGCGGCCTCAGCGGAATGAAATTCAGCCCCGAACTGAATAACCATGTGGCCTCGGCGGAATGAAATCCAGCCTCGAGCCGAATAAACACGCGGCCTCGGCGGAACGAAATCCAACCCCGAGCCGAATAACCATGCGGCATCGGTGGAGCGAAATCCAGCCCCGAACCGAATAACCATATGGCCTTGCCGGAACGAAATCCAGCCCCGAGCTGAATAAATATGCGGCCTTGGCGGAACGAAATCCAGCCCCGAGCCGAATAACCATGCGCCCTCGGCGAAACGAAATCCAGTCCCGAACAGAATAAACACGCGGCCTCGGCGGAATAAAATCCAGCCCTGAGCCGAATAAACATGCCGCCTCGGCGGAACGAAATCCAGCCCCGAGCCGAATAACCATGTGGCCTCGGCGGAACAAAATCCAGCCCCGAGCCGAATAATAACCAAGACTTACACAGAATGGAAGAAAATCAACCTTCGAGGCTCTTCTAATTCTGGCGCATGCATCCCCTTGCCAGACCAGCGAAAAATAAAAACAAAGATTAGAATAAAGTAAAGCTGGTAAAATGTGGGGGTGACTCAGCACGTACCCCAAACGAAAAAATTTCACAAGTGCAAATAACAACTCGGATCCCCTGAGACAGCGTCCTGCTCGAGGTCTCCAAAACATAATTCTGAACCTTACAATTCAGCGTCCCGGCAAGCCGAGATATGGATCGGTGAGCGGCCGAGACCCTAAGAGCAAAATACCTCCTAATGTTGGGCGGCTCTGAAGCCTGCATACGCCACGAGGGCAAAGACCTCCCTGTGCCATGCTTCTTCTGATCCAAGCGGTCAAGCTAAACCTACGGGACACACTCCCCGCAGTCGCCACCCCTAAACCGGTTAGACAGATTGCTTCACGGGGGAACTCCTTCCCCGCGGTCGTCATCCCGGGGTGATACTGCTGACTCGGTTAGATAGATTACTTCACGGGGGCACTCCCTCCCCGCGGTCGATATCCCGAGGTGTCCCTCAAAAATACAAGTCATGGGATAGTTACGCTCAGGCTTCGGGAGTTTGATACTGCCACGAGGGGTTCACGTGCTCCCTCATGCACTTTATCCCTTGAAGCGATCTAGATCCACTTAAAATGAAATGAGCCAGGTCGGCGCACTTCCGCCCAGGGGTTTGACAATGACACCAGTGTTTGGTGTGCCACGGGTTTGGTGCCTTTCCCGACCTCAATTCATCCCTTCGCATCGAGCACATCCCAAGAATATTGAAAACAACTTTCGCATTCTTGTAACAAACAAATAAGATAGACAAGTTTCTTAAAGAAAAAAAATGAGAGTTTTATTCATATTCAAATGACCTACTGCCCTTCTTACAACTCTTTGCGGGACATTTTAAGAGAGGCTTTTACAATGCTTTCTTTTGTTCCTTGTTTTGCGGTCCGACCATATCCTCCAAACCGAGCTCCGAGAACTCCTGATGCGTAT
Organism: Zanthoxylum bungeanum; assembly: GCA_019454045.1. Lineage (NCBI taxonomy): Eukaryota > Viridiplantae > Streptophyta > Magnoliopsida > Sapindales > Rutaceae > Zanthoxylum > Zanthoxylum bungeanum. Next base: position 6,899 of record SKCR01011107.1, on the reverse strand, counting down.
GTCGTACTTGTAAACTTCACCGGAACCGGAAAATTATTTTTCTCATCAGGGCTTATTCAGATCCGTCTGGTCCGCTCTTGTTTTCCCAACCATGCCGACAAGATTCCCCTTCGTCGAGCCCTCCATAGGCATCATTCGATAATAAATTTCCCAGGATTTTGCATATCCCGAGAAAATATGGGAGCCTAGCCGAGGTCTTCAGTCTTTGCTCCTCGTGGTTCCCCCGCGTATTTTTTACCATTTTTCTTCTCGTTCGGGGAAGACCACTGCACTAATTGAGAACTGGTCTGACGGGCGTCCTTCATCGCCCTTGGCTGACTAGCTACCCGACCGATCTTTCAGTACAGGTAACCTACGAAACTGAAGATTGGTAGTTGAGCAGGCACAGTACCTTCCCACATAGGAACTTGGTCAGCCGCTGCCAACGGACGTCTCCCATCCGCAGTATTACATTCCATTCCACAACTCACCCTGGGTGGATGGCCGTTGGCTAACCTTTTTACATTCCATTTCATAACTCATCAAGAAAAAAAACTTATGTTGCCGACAGCCCCTTTTCCATACAAATCTTTCCTTTTTCTAGTTCTGATCTGCTTCTTCCCGTTCCTTCCCCCCTTCATCCATTCTGCTGTTGCACTATTCACCAACCTACAGTCTCTACCTCTTATCATCGTCTTACTACGAAAATCGATTTTCGCTCTTTCCCCACAAACGGCGCCAACTGTTGACGGTTGATTTTCATCTCAGGGGCAATAAGGGAATACCGCTCCCGGGACAACCTTCCCTCAACAGTGAATTTATTTGGTTATGGGAAGCCAAAAGCAAACTTAGTGGAAGGCGGAAAAACACACAGATTGCCACAGAGTTTTAACGTGGTTCAGCGAATTGAATCCAACCTAGGTCCACGGGCAAAAAACGGATGGGTGTTTTATTGCCAAGAACTGACTCAGTCGACCTGTTTTGAATGAGGTCGGCGTGTGGCAGAGCAGTTGAAAGAGATTACAATCGCTATTTTTCTATTGTTACAAGTTATGGTTTTTTTTTCCTCTCCTCAAACATGAGACTATCCTCCCTTTATATACTCCCTAAATTGTAATATTGTTCCTCCCACTTGCAATGTTTCCCACGTAATGCTTGACCGATTTAATGGGTTCTCTGCCCTAGGCCTACTTTTGCCGAAAGTAAGCCTGCAGCCTGACGGTTCTGTCACATCAACTCTGTTTTCTCCTCTGCCACACGTAATAATAATGGTGACAGCCTGGACGGTGCTTCCGGGAGATGACACGTGTAAAGGAAAATCATAGACTCTAGTCTTTTGTCGGTTGCCAAGTGGTCGGCCAAACAATTTGCCGAACTCATCGAGCTATTTCCGTCATGTCTTGAAATGTCCGAGCTCTCTGACTTGCTCAAAGGGCGAGCAGAATAGGCTCGAACCGAGCTGATACCTAAAATGGTCGGCCATAGCTCTGAGGTGACTGGTCTTGTAACTTATACCATATCGCGTGCTCTGTCGGCCAGATCCGAGAGATTGTATCTGGACTCTCTGTCGGGTCGAGGAGTGACTAATACTTTCTGAACACCCGTCCCTTTTGGAAAAAGGGGAAATTTCATCTCTGCCCCTGGTCGCACTGTTCAATGTGCTTGTCGAAATACACCATCAACATAAATAATAAGAGCAAATTCATGATAAATTATTTTTTCGATAATATTTACTCGATAAAATAATAATATCTACTTAATTAGTTGGCCTTTAACGAGGCCATGTGTATGATCTAGATATTAGATATAGTTGGTTAATTTGGTCGCACATGATGGCAATATGTATGATGTAGTGTTTGATCACAGAATAATTACTGGGAAGATGCCAATGCGTATAATGTAGATGTAGATTCTAGATGGAAATATTCTCAGCCAAATTCTCCAATTAAATCGTTCATGGCAACCACTTGAGCGTTATTTTTTTTTTAATATTGGAAATTATGTCGCCAAATCACTTGATCAGACTTAAGTAGAGCAGGTAAAATCATCAATTGTCCCAAGTTTTTTACAAAAATATATCCCCTAAATCGAATACAAGACCTAACAACCAAGTCATAACTTTTATGCTACCAAACCACACTCATTGTGGACCACTTCAGCATTACATATGATATATTTTATATACTTATCCCCTCCTCGTGTTTTATGTAGTGGGAGTAATTATATATATATATATATCCCCTCATTGTGTACAGTAGGCACAGACACACACTAAATATTGCCCGTGTTTATGGCACGATATTAAAGAATTTATCGTATGATTTATCATTATCATTTTCAGAGAGATTTTAGAATTCTGTCATTTAAATTATTTGGTAACATATTTTCAGAAAGATTTTATAATGAAAAATATTTTGTTATTTAATTTGTTTGGTAAACTATAATTACCAATTTTATAAAGATTCTATAATGAAATGATTTTTTATCAGCCATTAGATTATAATGAAATGATCTGAGCGGCCAATTAAGCCGCATAAAGATAGCATTTGGATACATTATTTCTTTTAATCCTAGTCATTTATTATTTTCTCTTTCACCAACACCATTATACTGTATAATATAAATAATTTATGATTGGATTTCAACTGTGCTACACATTGAGATGAGTTTCGGATTCCACCTTTACATTTCTGATGTCCATAACAGTATATTTGTAATTTTGTTTCTAAAATGGGGAAAAAATCACATTTAGGAGTTTTTTTTTTTTGAAAATTGAACTGAAATTGCCATAATAGTTATTCATATGAAGAAATACAAATTTGAAGCATATTGATTCTAAATTATAGAAGGTTATAAATTAATCAGCATTAGAGTTAATTTTTAAAATTCACGATAAATAGTTGCGATCATCAAACACCCAGATCGTCTGAACTTAAAATTATTCGGAATAAAGCCATATATCATCACACGCATAACCTTATCCCGCGCTTGGAGCGGACTAGCGTTATCCAAAGTGAAAAACAGGCCCACTACTAGTGGGCCACTAGCCACGTGGACAACGAGAACGATACCGACGTCGTTTTTGCTGCCATCACAGTGGCCTCAACGCCTCAACCCCATAGCTAAGGATGGCAAAATACGGATCCGGAAGAGGTTTTGTTACCCCGGGTCCGGTTCTGGACCGGGGTAAATATTCCCGGGTCCGGATCCGGGTCTATCCGGTCCGGATCCGGGTAGACCCTGCTCGGAACCGGTTATCCGGATTGTTTTTTTTTTAATTTTTTAATTTTTTTTTAAATTTTAATTGTATTATTTTATATTTATATTTATATTTTGTCAATTTTATTAGTTTTATTTCAATTCTTTTAATTTTTTATTATATTCTATTATATATATATATATATCTATATAATAAAGGAGAATGGTGTTGGAGGAAAGAGAGTGTATCCAACGGCTCTCTTTATGTGGCTTAATTGACGGCCCAGATCATTTCATTGGTAATTGGAGGAAAGATAGTGAATTGATTGATGGAAATGGGTCAAAAAATTTCAAATTAAAAAATAGAAAGTTAAAATAAAATCATTTAATTAAAAAATAAAATCATTTAATTCTGTAACATCGTGCCGTAGCCGTAGGCACGGACAAAAACTAGTATATATATATATATGTGCATAATATTTTTTTTTTATTATAATCTTATTTTTTATTTTTTTTTTTATTTTTTTTTTTCTTACTCGGGTCTACCCGGAATTACCCGGGTTCAGATTTTTTAATTCCGGACCCGGGTCGTCCGGGTCCGGGTCTTGTTGCCATCTCTACCCATAGCGAAGAATTCCTCCTCGCACTGGAAGTTTCGAATTCGAAGAGAAGGTAGGTATTTGTAGATCCACTCTTTGTAGTGGTTTTTCTCCAATAATTATATTGGTTTATTTTCTATTTTATGCAAAAATAATAATTTTTTCGTCAGCATATAAAAGATCTGATGCAAGCAAATGAGTAGATCTAGTGGTAAGACGGGAGTTTTACGATGTTTCCTGAGATTTTGACAACCTCATAAATTTATTAATCGTCACGTATTAGATTGACTGTATGTTGTTGTAAAAAAATTATGTTCAATGTATGTATTATGTTGTTTTACTTCTAATTAGGAATATGTAGTCACCGACTTTGCACTAAGGAAGAGGTAAGGAGACCAGGCCGGTCCCATAATTCATCTTGCTCTTAAGTAGTTTTAGGTGTGGATATGTATTTCTACTAATTACGGAAAACACATATTACATATATTATTTTATGTTGTTAAGTTTTATTCTAACTTAACTTGAGTTTTAGGAAGTGCTAAGGGTATTTCCGAACTATTATGACCGTGTAATTACATCTTTATGATTTTTTTTATGAATGAATGAATTTTATCTTTAAAATAATGGACGGCCACGGGTTATTTTAAATTTTGGAAGCCTCAGGCAAGTTATTAAAATTGATATATTTCGACAAAAGAGAAAAAATATATAAAATCATAATATACACTCAAAATTTGAAGTTTCTTTAGAATAAATAAGTTTTGAGCCCTAAACTAGTCGCATGTGTCGAATGTCTCACGGATATCATTTGATTATAGACATAATTATGAATGAAATTACTGCAGTAATAGTTGGATTGAAGTTGAATTTGTCCTGCAAATCAAACATTTGTTGTTCAAATAAAGAGATCATCATCGTAAGGATTGTTGAGTGCAAGGTGAATTTCATTTGATACAACCCAGCATCTTCAGATACCATCATCAAAAGCTTTTAAGTTTTCTTTTACTATCTTGGGTTTCAGCAAAGATGAGCAGTTTAGCTGCGATGTTCTCAAGCTTATCAGGAATTTATATCCTAAGATTTGAATGTCAAGACTATTGGGGTCATATGTAGCGGAAACGCGATTTAGACGAAATCGTAATTTTAAAATTTTTAAAGTTACCAAATAAATTATTCGATATTATATATCTATTATTTATTCATATTTCACCTAAACATATTATTCGATATCATATAACGACATAATTAATAATGAAAACATTAGGAAATTTTTATGGAAACGATTTTTCGCAAAATAACATAAAACGCGTTTTAGTCGAACCGACCAACCGATGCCACATGGGGGTTGCCCAAGTCAGCCCCAATGATATTTGGGCAGCCGTTACCCGGTAAGCTCAAAACTCACATGGTAACGCCGTTTTTCACCATTTTCACTTATTTTCACTCCGAAACAATTTTCGGAAATTATGATAACACCCAATACACATCCAAAATATCCAAATGATATAATTTTAATCATCAAAATTACAGATTTTCCAGATCTGATCAGGACAGAAAAACAACCCATATTTCATGCTTAAATCCAATTTTAATCTATTAATCTAATTAATCCAACACTCATTCAAAGTCACCACAAAAGAAGAACTCTAGAACAATTCTAGGCATAATAAGAGTGGTCATTACATTCTAAAATGACAACCAAGTTGTCCAATAATAAATTAAATTACATTAATCTAGTTCAAAGTAGGGGTGAACAAAATCGGTTTCGGTTCCAGTTCCGCATAGAATCGGAACATACCCGGAAAAATTCGGTTTCGCACTAAGTGGAACCGGAACCTACCCAATTAAACGAGATACCCTATTATTCGGTTCCAATTCAGTTCCGGTCCAGTTCCGAATTACCCTATTTTAAAATATTTTAATGAAAATTACATTCTGATACGAGTCCGTAGGAAAAAACGGGGACCAAATCGGAGTGCGGAAGCTCAAGAACAAAGAAAATGAAAAATATTTTAATTAAAATGAATGATAAACACTTAATCACAAGACATTAAAATTAACAAACACTACCAAAGCATACACCTTATGCTCAAGGAAAAAGTTATGACATGCTAAAATACAATTCATGTTATATTATAATATGGAAGTCCAGAATTTATATCACACAGCATCACAAAATGAATTTGCTTTTTGTCCAAACTTTGAGAATACTTTTACTCTTCCAATTGAAAATACAGTTTGGCCTGCTAAAGTTGGATCAAGTGAAGAAAACAACTTTTGAAACTATAAGCAGCACAATTATGCTACCAAATCAATCACCAAAAAAAAAAGTATTATTTCCAGCTTACATACCAAGAGTAGAACTGATAATCCAGAGAGCGAGCACACGCAATGGCAACAAAGCTCCCAGTAAACATAATTGTTACAATATCAGAAAACACAATCTAAAAATTTAGCAACTGTTGATGGTGTTTTCAGGACCTATGTTATTTAAGGAGTACAGCATGGGTAAAAAGGGTAATTACCTTCTTGGGCGAGATCATTAAAGCCGACCCGGCCACTATACAGTAAGAGACCGAGCATTTGATGATAGGTGACCGACCACTTGAGATCGGATGACCGGGCATTATCAGATCGACAACAACATTCTCAGTTCAAATGGCTATCATGACCGACCTCATGAAGACCGAGCACATGACGAGGCGTGCTCAGGAAGATAAAGCATCATATTCTTGCGGAAAAGGGATAAGTTGTCCTACTTTAATGGGGTAAAGTAATAAGTTAATATTCTAATAGGATAAAGGAAGTAAATGTAGTTTTGATTAGGAATCCTTATGGGAAAAGAAAATAGTTTTGACTAGGAATCCTGATAGGAAAAGGAGACCATCTCCAAATTGGGAATTCTTGTACAAATATGAATCTGATTTCTTCACCATTATAAATAGGAGGGTAGAGTGAGTGTAGAAGGACAAGTTGAAGGCATCATCAAAAAATTAGTGATCAGAATCATCAAGCTCTGATTTGTAAAAACAAAGAAGAGACCTGAGAAGCGTATTGAAGTGATAAAAAGTACCATCCAGTTCTCGTCCGTGGACGTAGGTCGGATCCAAAATCCACCGAACC
>SKCR01011106.1:0-22188 GCA_019454045.1 Zanthoxylum bungeanum | reverse complement strand
TCACAGATGTAACATCATGCATTATTTTTTTCAATAATGAAAGTTTTATCTAACCACATTTGTCCCTTTGTTTTTACCTCCAACACACTCCTATTATCATCACCATCATGTCTCTTAATGATCAAAAAAACCAAAAGAGATACACTCACCCTGACCTACCACTATCCTCAACCTTTTATTGATTGATGGTTGTTGTGAAAGTCCATATATTTATATGCATTGATATATTATATTATATATAATATATATTATTGTGGAGATATAATATTGATTATTGAAATCATGAGAAATATGAATCCACTACTGTGGAGATGAGATTGATGAATTGGATGTGAGATGTGATTGTATTGGATGATACATGTTGTTGTATTATGCTGTCGAGTTTTGTAATAGTAGTTGGAGGTGAGATGAGATGTGATGAGATATTTTACGAGATTATGGTGGAAAAACCTTGGGGTATGAGAGGAACTCTCTCATTAGTTTCAATCTACGATTATACCCGGACCCGGATTAGCAACAATGTTTGATGGATTTTGTATTGTTGTGGGATGATTGCTTGAGATGATATTATAGTATATGTTATTTTCATATATTATATTATATATATATACTTATATATATATCCCTATTTTGTTGGTGAGGTCATTTGAGAGTATGAGTGTTTTACTTGCTGAGCCCTTTAAGCTCACTCCCATTTTCCCCAAACATTCCAGGTAATTCGCAAGCACAACAGTAGCAGTACCATAATTTTGATCCACGTGCCACAGTTGTTTTTCAGGTTGGTCCAGACATTTGAGTCATCATTTGCATATTTTTAAGACTTATATTGTAAACATAAATTGTGTATAATCCATGTATTTATAATTTATGATGTAATATTGTGCATATTTGTTTGGTTGGTTTTACATATAGAATGTTGAGCTAAAGAAGTTCACGAACCCCTTTTTAGGGTTGGGCCCGTTCTAGGGAGGGGGTCGTGACAACAGAAGAGTACAAGAGAATGGATAGAACTACAGTACTTATAGAATTTTTTTTTTCTTTTAAAAACCTTCTCAATTTCATCATTCTTTGCATTGTCATTTATGAAATAAAAATCAAATCCCATTCCAAACTTTAGTATGAATAGAAGACATTTTAAACCATATTAGCAAATTATGGGTTGGTTAAAAATGTTTGCACCTCCTCACATTATTCTTGAAGTTGAAAGCTCGAATTTTTGCATATATATGAGTATTTTATGGTAATACAATTTTTTTAAAATAAAAATAGATCTCTCAAATATTATTTTGGTATATGCATTCTAAATACTAATGTCACATATTTATTTTTTCACTTCATTTATTATCCAACTCATCTAGATTATAAAAATTAGAATAGTACTTAAGAAGTACAACTAATGATATAAATTGGAAATAAGAAAACAGTAAACAAAGACTAAAACTCTTGAAAATTTCTAAAAAAATCTCTTTTAACAGTGACAAGAAACTATAATTTGAGAACAAATATAATGGCCCCAATCAGAAAAACGAAACTTATAGAATAACCCTTGTACCAGCATAGTGGTCTCCGCCAAAGATAGAAGACTGACAAAGCTCTCTTAGAATGAGGTGAAACCCCAATTTATTTATGGGAAATGCTAATGGATTCGTTTAATAAATGGGTCAATTCAATTCGATTCGTTTATTAAACGAATCGAATATGAATTTAAGCTTATAGATTCGTTCATTCGTTTAGGATTCGTTTTATTATTTTCTTTTACTAATTATTGTTATTTTTCAATTAAGATTCAAGAAATTATGGTTAATAACCATATAAAAAATAATATTTTCAATATTTGGTGAGGTATTTTTAATAAATATATTAATTACATATTTTAGATGTATATATTTATGAAGAATTAATATAAATCAACTATGATAAATTATGATATTAAATAATATCATGACTAAATGAATATTCGTATTCGATTCGTTTAATAAATGAATCGAATACGAATCCTGATATTACGATTCAACTAATAAACGAATCGAATACGAATCCATCACATTTCGATTCGATTCGTTTAGGATTCGATACAAATTCGATTCGTTGATTCGTTTTACCACCCATATTTGTAGTACCTTAAGAAACAATGAAATTTTTTTTTAACGCCAAATAAATAGGAGCAATGAAAAATTCTCTGATTCCTTTCCGGCCACAGATATCAACAAATAACCATGAATATACAATCCAGAAAGTCAGTTAATTTACCATTGGTGCCAAAAAAAATCTCCAAGATGAAATAAACTCATTAGGACAGTCACAAGTGTTAAGCACATTTTGGTGTTTTAGTTAAAAAGGCACCGAAAGGTACATATATTAAAATATTAAATATAAAGGTGGGTCTCACATGCAAAAAAAGAATAATAAAAATTAAAATTCATCATTTGCACAATGAATCTCATGCCTATAAATAGAGGTTTCATTTAATTTTTTTCTTCATTCCATTCTCAATTAAATCATCTGTATTCTAAAAAAGAAAAATATTATTGTCTTATTGCTTTATTTTATTGTTAATATTTATGGTAGACTAACAATTGTTCTCAATTTCACTTTACTTGCGTGTCAGTTTCAGCCCACGATCCCCTAACAACAAGAAAACCAAGCCACCCCACCATTTGAAAAACCATGACCACACTTTGCGGTATCATTAATGTTACTCACCTTACCTGCTCTCTTTGAAGTATTAAGCATCCTTATTGTTTGGGGATATTTTATCCTACTCGTAGCAAAGCACTACGACCACAACAGAGTAGTATGACCAATGAGAGAAACAATCACAGATGTAAACTGTAAATTTGGAAAGTTTTGGGGTAAAATCATAATTTAATTTTCAGAAAATTAAATTAATTTTCTAGTTAATTATATACTTCTTCTAAGGATTCAACTTGAATTATAAAAAAATATTGTGCTGTCCAAATATCACTATCACAGATGTAACATCATGTATTATTTTTTTCAATAATGAAAGTTTTATCTAACCACATTTGTCCCTTTGTTTTTAACCTCCAACACACTCCTATTATCATCACATCATGTCTCTTAATGATCAAAAAAACCAAAACAGATACACTCACCATTGACCTACCACTATCCTCAAGCCTTTTATTTTATTAAACCCCTTTAATCATTCGTTTGAGGTAGAGCTATGGAAGAAAGAGGGAGTTGTAAGCTTTGTTTATGTTTTGGCTATAGTACAATACTTTTCATGGCCATGCAAGTAATATTTGAGTTGTGAGCTTGAGAAGTGTTGAAGACAATTCCAGAGGAGTTTGTGATGATCGAAAAATATATTAATATTTACCGCCCCTTTTATTTAATATTTTGTTTAGTTTCTCGGGTTTGATGAACGTTTTGATGTGTTTTAGTTTATTTTACAGATAAAATAATATTGGGACACAATAAAATCATTTAGGACGAAATGTGGGTCAAATAAGGGTAAAAATTGGACTTGACATATTAATTTTGGAGATTGGAAACTTGAAATGGCGTTTTAACGAAGTGCAGTTTTGGAAATTCCAGTTTTGCACATCTGTCGTATTTTAGGCATAACGTTTTACTCCAATATCGGATTGAGCTGATTCAAGTTCCAGATTAAAGAAGACTCAAAGATCTACAACTTTGAAAGACAAAATAATTTCGAATTCTGACGATTTCATGCTTGAAACTGATGAACCATCCAGAAGTGTGTTGTGTGTAATTATTAAAGTCATTTTCAATCATTTTCAAAACAAAAAATAAATTAATAAATAAATAATAAAAATTATCAAATCACCACCAAACATGATAAGAAATTAGTGGAGCAATTAATAATGGATTTGGTGGAACAATTAGTGGAGCAATTAATAATGGATTTGGTGAATGATTTGATGGAGGCAAAATTTTGTCTATAAATATCAAGTCATTTCATTTGTAAATTCATACTTTCTTCTAAGGAATTCCTTAAGAATACTAAGATAATTGTATATTTTTTGTTTATTTATAGCTTTCAGTAATTAATTTCCGCTTTCGCACTTTCTTTTCTTTACTTTTCAGTTTTTACTTTCCGCAATTTACTTTTACGCACAATACTTTTCTTTCTTTAATTTTCAGTTTTTACTTTTCAGTAATGAGAAGGTAACTCTCCTTTGCTGGGGTCAAAGGTAAAACTTTTATTACTAATATTTAGATTAATCTCCCTTAATTATAATATATAAACTAGTTAAAACCTGACTTAACGAGGATACCACCATATTGGTCGGTTGGTAATTATTTAAATTGGTTTTAACCTGACTAAACTGGATACCGCCTGATTGGTCGGTTGGTAATTAATTATTAATTTGACTTAATCTGGATACAGCCTATATGGTTGGTTGGTAATTATCATGCAAAGTTAATATATTATATTAAGAGAGATATCTAAAATAGAAGTAATAAAATGGGATCCTTTTACCTCAACATTTTCTTTTATTGTACTTTTACTTTATTTACTTTTCAGCAATTTACTTTCAGCATTTACTTTTCAGCAATTTACTTTCGGCATTTACTTTTCAGTAATTTACTTTCAGCATTTACTTTTCAGCATTTACTTTTCAGTATTTAATTTCAGCATTTACTTTCCGTCATTTACTTTTCAACAATTTACTTTTCAGTATTTTACTTTATGTCTTTTATTTTATTTAAGTTTTTACTAGCCCTAGTTATGTGTCGTAACTAAGTTAGTTATCTGGGGTTGTGATGAATTCTAATATCACCGGTTTATAAGGGGTTACTTTATAATTTGGGTAATTTAAAGGTTTACTTATTAAGTCTTAAGCTTAATGCTTCTTATTATCTGATCACCAATAAGATTGATGTGGTAAATCTAAAGTAAACTTGACAAATGAATTTTAGGTTTCAGCCTTAGACTTAATAGCCCACGATCTTCCTTGAGGATAGAAAACCCTTTAATAGATTTCCTTACAGGATATATATATACCTGTCGGGCGGGGTAGCCATAATTGGAACCTAAACTTAATGAATTCAGGTAATTTGGTTGACGTAGACATGTGGTTCATTTGGTTTATACTGGGTATTTGTGTCTGACCATCGACAGAGGCTTTCACATAATTTAGTGTTCCAGGTTAGTAAACCGATTTATTATACAAACAAAAAATAATCACTTCATCTTTAAAATGATATTGGAAGAAATCACAACCCTAGATAGTTTTTAATATTGAATTTTCTTAAACCTACCTTCGTGCAATTTTATTTACTTGTTTTTAAATTTAAAATCTTCACCATTTCAAATCAATCAATCAATCTGTTAGATACTAGTAATCATTTGACCTCATAAAATTAATAGATTAGGTATTAAGCTTTCGTGGGATCAATACCTTTTATACTACTTTAACGATATGCACGCTTGCGTTATACGCGTGTGATTACGCACCAGTCAGTTTGAGAGCACTTTCTTGGAGTTTTAGAGAGAGAAATCAAGAGCATTAGAGAGGTTTATCCAGAAGAGAGAGAAAGTGCATGGACAGAGAGAGAAAGGGATTTTTCGACGTCGACCAATCTCCATTTCCGGCAAGTGACCACATCTGGAGAATCCCCTCGATGAAACGAATCCAAAGCAGTCAGACCGCTGCAATGATTCCCAGCCACGTGCCTGCACGCGCCCCACGCACCGCCTGCTGTCGTTGTCACGCGCTCCACACGCCGTCGTGCACGTATGACACCTCCCAGACCCAAATTTTTCCCTCGTCAAGATACGCAAGTTGGACACTTCGTTTGCCCAAATCAGACATTTGGTTGTTGAAAAATGAGCAAAATACGTTAATTATCGGTGTTTAACCGATCGTCGGCAACCACCGTATTTTAGCCTCTACCACCACCATCATCGTGATCCTTAAGACGTTTGCTGATCAGCGGCTCTTTCGTTGTGAGATTTAGAGGTCGTTGGAGCTCGATTCTTAGCGAGGATATGACATATTAAGGACTTTTTCTTGGATAGAGGTAAGTACAATGCACGATGTTTCCCTTAACATAATTATTTGTTGATTGATGGTTGTTGTGAAAGTCCATATATTTATATGCATTGATATATTATATTTTATATATATATATATATATATATTTTGTGGAGATATAAATATTGATTATTGAAATCATGAGAAATATGAATCCATTACTGTTGAGATGAGAGTGATGAATTGGATGTGAGATGTGATTGTATTGGATGATACGTGTTGTTATATTATGCTGTCGAGTTTTGTATAATAGTAGTTGGAGGTGAGATGAGATGTGATGAGATATTTTACGAGATTATGGTGGAAAAACCTTGGGGTATGAGAGGAACTCTCTCATTAGTTTCAATCCACTATTATACCGGACCCGGATTAGCAACCATGTTTGATGGATTTTGTATTGTTGTGGGATGATTGCTTGAGATGATATTATAGTATATGTTATTTTCTTATATTATATTATATTATATTATATTATATTATATACTTATATATATCCCTATTTTGTTGGTGAGGTCATGTTGAGAGTATGAGTGCTTTATTTGTGACCGGCGTAAACACACACGTATAAAGCAAGCGCACGTATCGTTCAAGTAGTATAAAAATATCGATCACACGAGGACTTAATTCCTACTGTTGTTATTAATTATTGAATCTATTTATTTACAAATATCTAATTAAATGGAGAATAGAATTGATTGCTTGATTGATTCGGTTGATTGTAGATTTGCTAACTAAATAAATAAAAAGATAAAAGAAAATACTAAGGAAAATAAAAGACACAAAGATCTAAGGTTGTGATTTCTTTTATATCATTTTAAAGATGAAGTGGTTATCTTAAAGTTTGTAATATATTGATTTATTAACTTGGAACACTAAATTATGTGTAAGCCTCTGTCGATGGTCAGACACAAATACCTAGTATAATCCAATTGAACCATATGTCTATGTCAACCAAATTACCTAGATTCATTAAGTTCAAGTTCCAATTATGGTTACCTCCGCCCGACAGGTATATTCCTATCCTGTAAGGAAATCTATTGAAAGGGTTATCTATCCTCAAGGAAGATCGTGAGCTATTAAGTCTAAGGCTGAAACCTAAAATCCCTATGTCTAGTTCATTTTAGATTTACCATATCAATCTTATTGGTGATCAGACAACAAGAAGCATTAAGCTTAAGACTTAATAAATAAATCTTTTAATATCCAAACTATAATTTAACCCCTTATAAACCGGTGATATTAAAAGTTATCACAACCCCAGGAAACTAACACATAACTAGGACTAGTAAGAACTTAAAAGTAAAAGACATAAAGTAAAAATACTGAAAAGTAAAAGACATAAAATAAAACTGAAAAGTAAAATAAAATAAAAATGCTAAAGTAAAAGGAATTACTTCTACTAAATACTATTTAGATATCTCCCTTAATATAATATATTAACTTCAAATTAAGAATAACCAGTCATAAAGGCGGAACCAAAATAACCAGCCATAAAGGCGGAACCAAAATAACCAGCCATAAAGGCGGAATTAATATTTAATTACCAACCGACCAATCTGGCGGTATCCTTTTTAAGTCAATATTTTAAATAGTGAATATATTATTTTAAGGGAGATTATCTAAATAGTAACAGTAAAAGAATTGCCTTTTACCCTAGCTGGAGAAATTACCTCCTCATGGTAAGTAGTAAAAAACTGTAAAAAGTAAAAGGTAAAAATAAAGTACTACTACTATTCAAAAGTAAAATTATTATTACTACAGAAAGTAATTAAAATTATTTACAAAGTAAAAAGTAAAATAAAAATAAAGTAGAGAGAAAAACTCTCTCTTTAGGAAGAATTCAAGAGAGAGGAAGGTACATCAATTTCTGAAATCTCGAGCTCAATTTATAGGCGCGGATAGGGTCTGGGCGTCGCGACGCTAAAGGGTTTCGAGTCGCGACGCCCGCTACAGTGACACGTGTCACTTGCTGATTTGTCGGCTCAGATCTTATCCGATGACGTGGCACTGTTCATGACGTCATTTCTTACGTCACTCTGAGGTACGATTATCGGCAGCGTCAGATCGTGACACGTGGCAGAGGCGCATTTTAGCAAGTCCGTTGAGATGTCGACACGTGGCAAGGCGCAAGATAGCATAGATGATGATAGTCGGCACCGTAGGATGATGACACGTGGCCGGCGCACGTTAGCAAGTCTTCTGTGATGGTGACACGTGGCACGGCGCACTTTAGCAAAGTCAACTTTTCAGATTCTGACCCGTTGACCCGGCGCACTTTAGCAAAACCGGCGCATGCTGGGCGTCGCGGCGCGCAATGCTCCAGCGTTGCGACGCGCAAAAGACTGAAATATTCCTGTTGACGCATTTTTGTCCGGTTTTGCCCCAAATTACCTCCAGTGCTGTCCAAACTTTATTTATCTGTAAAATAACAACAAAACACATCAAAACGTTCATAAAACTCGAGAAATAATACAAAACATTAGGTCAAATGAGTGAGAAATAGTGGTATAAATACCACTCATCACACCCCCAAACCTAACATTTTGCTAGTCCTCGAGCAAAACAGAAAATAAAATATCATAATAATAAAATTTAACTAAGCCACTTTAGTAGGGATCACAGTTGCATTTAGCATATGCAACAAGCCTTTAAACCCCTAGGTGTCCCTAGTGGACGAGTTGTAGTCTCGTGAGGGCTTACAGCAATGATACCCACAAACATTTTACAAAAGTAAAAAGTTAGTAAAACTAATGCACACAAAAGCAAAAGACGAGCGAAAAGAGAATAAAGAAAGTTAGTGACTAATCAGGTGAAACTTCTACTCCAAGTTACTAGTTGTTTTTTTTTTCTTTCTAAATTACCGAATAAGTAAATTCTCCGATTATTTTTACCATTCTCCATATACACAGCCAACAAAATATTAATCAACTCATTTTTTCCCACAACAGTCATAAGTGCAGTTGATAAGAGAGTAATATTTTTGTCCTAAAGTTTTATCAGATTTCACATCTTTTTGTAGCAATGGAATACTTTTTCTGATTTTTCTGATTTTTTCTTTGATTGTTTTCTCTATTTTTTATTTATATACAATATCTTCCGTCTATGTGGCGAGCTTTGGGTTGGTGGCTCCCAAACCAGTTGGCTTTAGGGCACCAGGTGTTAAGACACCCCTACGAACTTAATTACTCAGACTTCAGATATATATATATTTTTGCAGCATCTTCGATCCATGTAACGAGCTTTGGGCCAGTGACTCCCAAACCAGTTGGTTTTAGGGCACTAGGTGTTAAAACACCCTTACAGACTTAATAACTCGGATCTCGGACGTTTTTTTTTTTTTTTTACTCCATCACTATTTAGAGATGTTCCTCCAATTAAACTAGAGCACTGAATATTACAAACTTTTCAATTTTAGCTCATGTCCGTATGTTACTATGTATGTTGATAATACCTGCCAACTGAGCATATGAAGATCCATTTTAGTCCATTTTAAGGAGAATTCACAAATTAAATAATTTAAAAGGAAATAAAAAAAAATTAACTTGTTTCGAAATAGGTTTGAGATACGTCTCAGAAGTGTAAACTCCTTACTCGGCTATCTCTTACCAATTCCACCTTTTAGTCAAAATAAAAACACAAAAAATGCAAAATATTTTTGTAATATTTGAAAATTTTTCAATTTTTTTGTATTTTTCGAAAAATTTTGGACTAAAAATAAAAACAACATACAAACTAAAAACAAGGTACTAATCAACTAAATCTCTCCCTCAAACCTAAATGAGACATTGTCCATAATGTCTTAAACAGTAAAAGGAGAGTTAGAAGGTTGTACCTGGTTAGCTGAAATCTACAGGATATTAAAGGTTAAGATCCAGATTAATTCGACGCCTCTTACCACGATCGTCCTCATACCAATTTATCTTTGATATGATAGGGTCAACTTGTGGTTCATAGGCTATGAGTTGGTCTATTAGATCCGGAGCAAGTCTGGCAGTGAAGAGGAGTTCTTTCATAGGTTTTTATACGAACCCATTTCTCTGAGCATCATCAAGAAACACACAAAGAAAATCATAAAATCCATCAACGTTGAGTAGTCCAAGCGGTTTCTGGTGTATGTTCAGGTTCGCCCAAGATAGAACTACAAATTTCCTCCAATGTACCTAAGCCACCTGGCAAAACAATAAAGCATCAGCACGGTTAATCATTTCTACCAAACGTTCAGACATACCTGATACGATCAGTTCCTCTCCGTTTGATGATCCAATAAGATTTGCCTCTGCCAAGGGTTTTGGGACGATTCCCAAAACATGACTGCCTCCCTCATGTACGGCTTTTGAAACGATCCCCATAAGTCCGAAATTGCCTCCGCCATTTATTAAGTGCATATTCCTTGCAGCTAAGACTCGACCCAATTCCTGTGCCGCTTCTATGTATTGTGGTTTAGTACCAACAGTACTACCGCAAAATACACAGATGTTTTCAACTCGTCTTCTTGAAGTGGCTTCCATTTTTTTATGTATTTCTTTTTCAAATCAGGATGCCTCCAAAAGTGCAATGACGTGCTGAATTTATAGTACATGAAAAAGGGTGAGTAATAATAGCAGAAGTATCTTCCAGAGGACGTTTGTTTGCTAAACAACAAAAGAAATCGTGAAAGGTCAAAAAGTCTGGATCATGTCTACGAAAATAAATATAATTACAACAGAAAAGCGAATCAAAGCATTAATTAAGGCAACGGAATTGTGTACGCAATACGCCATTCGCTTAGTATAAATTCATTAGAATGAGTCTCAAGATTTCATTCTTTATTCAGCCATCGCTAATGAATTGTTTCATATATTTGCTTGCCAAACACAATTCCTTCTGTCTTAAAATGCTTCGTTTATGCCTTTCCCTACAAAAATAACACACAAAATTAAAAAGTTCACACAAAATATGAAAACAAATCACAACAAATTGCATGGGTTGCCTCCCTGCTAGCGCTGAATTTTTCGTCTTCAGCCAGACGTGACTGAAATTCATCTGTTAAGGAGGTTTCAATGTCGTTTTGGATGTCCGATTAAAGACAATCCCGTGAGCGTTGCTTTTGAAGGGTCTCTTCCAACGGTAAAGTGGCAAAAAGAGTTTTGTCTCATTTAGTGCTTGTGCTACCTTTTTAATCTTTGTTGCTCCAGTGGTTCCTGCAAAGAAAGAAAGAAAATCAGGAGGTCTCGTATGGTGCTTGACTTTGAATAGGAGTTCCATTCTGTCAAGCTTCTGGGTGATATCTTTGATTTGTACTCCCCAAAACAACGATGTTTTTCCTGAATGCTCTAGATCTTTATTAAGGTCAGACATTTGCTCCTCCATTTGCTATGTTTCTTGCTCCACCTTTTCTTCACATATGTATTTGAAAATTTCCGCATTCAGCTCTTCATCTGTCAGCTGTGAAATACATGCATCAAAATTGTCAACATGAGGATGAAAAGAAATGTCAGATTTTAGGCCTTCATCCTCTAATCTGGATGAAATAATTGGCTCAGGTAGATCTTCTTCAAACATTTGTGCAAAGCATTCTCCAAGATCTTCATTTTGAGGCTTGAAAGTTTGATCCTCCGTTGTTGGAGCAGTTGGTATAAATATTTCAGCTTCATCCTCGTCAAAATCTGAATAATAGAAATCAAATCGAGACTTTGCCGGTTCGGGTTCCTGAACTGATACCTCTGGTCGTTGATACTGCTCAGCCTCCTCCTCTGTTGAAATGTCATTGTGAAATGATTTGTACTCGAAGGCTTCATCAGTGTCATCTGAGAATGGTTCTTGAGGTATATAGTTCTGGTTTTCTGTAAATTGTCTGATCTGATCTGTCATTCTCTGTATGGATTTTGTGTTACTCTGAACTTGTGCATCAAATCGAGCTACTTGTTCTTTGAACATGTGAATCAATTGATCTTCCTTGGATGGTTCTGGTTCTTGATAAGGATCGAATGAAGATGGTGGATAAGATGGAAAATGTGATTCTGTGAAATGTGATGGTTCGTCATACCATGAAGGATCTTGATAGTTCTGCCACCCTGGATGGTAGTTGTATTCGCAATATTCGCTTGGGTGGTCACCATTACATATGTCACATCTCCATATTGAGTTCTGTTGAGCAAATGTAGTATTGCTTGGTTCTGGCATCCAGTGATAATACACCCCACATCTGTTGAGCAAATGTAGTATTGCTTGGTTCTGGCATCCAGTGATAATCATGGGCTCGACAACAGGCCTCAGAAAACCGGACTGTTGCTTCCAGATGTGGGGTGTATCTTCTTGTAAAGCACGTAATCTTTCAATCTCCCAGTAACGTTCCATTTTTAAGTCACCTGAAATCAAAAGAAAGAAATAAAAATTATAGATAAAAATAAAGAAAATTAGATACAAGTAAATTAGATAGCTTCAAAATTAATAACTCAAGAAAAATAAGTCCCCGGCAACGGCGCCAAAAACTTGACCGGCGTAAACACACACGTATAACGCAAGCGCACGTATCGTTCAAGTAGTATAAAAATATCGATCCCACGAGGACTTAATTCCTACTGTTGTTATTAATTATTGAATCTATTTATTTACAAATATCTAATTAAATGGAGAATAGAATTGATTGCTTGATTGATTCGGTTGATTGTAGATTTGCTAACTAAATAAATAAAAAGATAAAAGAAAATACTAAGGAAAATAAAAGACACAAAGATCTAAGGTTGTGATTTCTTTTAATATCATTTTAAAGATGAAGTGGTTATCTTAAAGTTGGTAATATATTGATTTATTAACCTGGAACACTAAATTATGTGTAAGCCTCTGTCGATGGTCAGACACAAATACCTATTATAATCCAATTGAACCATATGTCTATGTCAACCAAATTACCTAGATTCATTAAGTTCAAGTTCCAATTATGGTTACCCCCGCCCGACAGGTATATTCCTATCCTGTAAGGAAATCTATTGAAAGGGTTATCTATCCTTAAGGAAGATCGTGAGCTATTAAGTCTAAGGCTGAAACCTAAAATCCCTATGTCTAGTTCATTTTAGATTTACTATATCAATCTTATTGGTGATCAGACAACAAGAAGCATTAAGCTTAAGACTTAATAAATAAATCTTTATAATATCCAAACTATAATTTAAACCCTTATAAACCGGTGATATTAAAAGTTATCACAACCCAGGAAACTAACACATAACTAGGACTAGAAAGAACTTAAAAGTAAAAGACATAAAGTAAAAATACTGAAAAGTAAAAGACATAAAATAAAACTGAAAAGTAAAAATAAAATAAAAATGCTAAAGTAAAAGGAATTACTTCTACTAAATACTATTTAGATATCTCCCTTAATATAATATATTAACTTCAAATTAAGAATAACCAGCCATAAAGGCGGAACCAAAATAACCAGCCATAAAGGCGAAATTAATATTTAATTACCAACCGACCAATCTGGCGGTATCCTTTTTAAGTCAATATTTTAAATAGTGAATATATTATTTTTAAGGGAGATTAATCTAAATAGTAACAGTAAAAGAATTACCTTTTACCCTAGTTGGAGAAATTACCTCATCATGGTAAGTAGTAAAAAACTGTAAAAAGTAAAAGGTAAAAATAAAGTACTACTACTATTCAAAAGTAAAATTATTATTACTACAGAAAGTAATTAAAATTATTTACAAAGTAAAAAGTAAAAATAAAAATAAAGTAGAGAGAGAAACTCTCTCTTTAGGAAGAATTCAAGAGAGAGGAAGGTACATCAATTTCTGAAATCTCGAGCTCAATTTATAGGCGCGGATAGGGTCTGGGCGTCGCGACGCTAAAGGGTTTCGCGTCGCGACGCCCGCTACAGTGACACGTGTCACTTGCTGATTTGTCGGCTCAGATCTTATCCGATGACGTGGCACTGTTCATGACGTCATTGCTTACGTCACTCTGAGGTACGATTGTCGGCAGCGTCAGATCGTGACACGTGGCAGAGGCGCACTTTAGCAAAACCGGCGCATGCTGGGCGTCGCGACGCGCAAAAGACTGAAATATTCATGTTGACGCATTTTTGTCCGGTTTTGCCCCAAATTACCTCCAGTGGTGTCCAAACTTTATTTATCTGCAAAATAACAACAAAACACATCAAAACGTTCATAAAACTCGAGAAACAATATAAAACATTAGGTCAAATGAGTGAGAAATAGTGGCATAAATACCACTCATCAATTTGCTGAGCCCTTTAAGCCCACTCCCATTTTCCCCAAACATTCCAGGTAATTCGCAAGCACAACAGTAGCAGTACCATAATTTTGATCCACGTGCCACAGTTGTTTTTTCAGGTTGGTCCAGACATTTGAGTCATCATTTGCATATTTTTAAGACTTGTATTGTAAAACATAAATTGTGTATAATCCATGTATTTATAATTTATGATGTAATATTGTGCATATTTGTTTGGTTAGTTTTACATATAGAATGTTGAGTTAAAGAAGTTCATGAACCCCTTTTTAGGGTTGGGCCCGCTCTAGGGAGGGGTCGTGACAACAGAAGAGTACAAGAGAATGGATAGAACTACAGTACTTATAGATTTTTTTTTTTTCTTTTAAAAAACTTTCTCAATTTCATCATTCTTTGCATTGTCATTTATGAAATAAAAATCAAATCCCATTCCAAACTTTAGTATGAATAGAAGACATTTTAAACCATATTAGCAAATTATTGGTTGGTTAAAAATTGTTTGCACCTCCTCACATTATTCTTGAAGTTGAAAGCTCGAATTTTTGCATATATATGAGTATTTTATGGTAAGACAATTTTTTTAAAATAAAAATAGATCTCTCAAATATTATTTTGGTATATGCATTCTAAATACTAATGTCACATATTTATTTTTTCACTTCATTTATTATCCAACTCTTAGATTATAAAAATTAGAATAGTACTTAAGAAGTACAACTAATGATATAAATTGGAAATAAGAAAACAGTAAACAAAGACTAAAACTCTTGAAAATTTCTAAAAAAATCTTTTTAACAGTGACAAGAAACTATAATTTGAGAACAAATATAATGGCCCCAATCAGAAAAACGAAACTTATAGAATAACCCTTGTACCAGCATAGTGGTCTCCGCCAAAGATAGAAGACTGACAAAGCTCTCTTAGAATGAGGTGAAACCCCAATTTATTTATGGGAAATGCTAATGAGTGCCCTTAGGGCATTCATTAATGATCTATTTTAGAAAAGTTTTTATAGAAAAAATGAAAAAGTAATTAATGTTTTGATAATTTTTTATTTTCCCCATAAAAATGATATGAAAACTTATCAGAAATAGATCATTAATGAGTGTTCTGATGGCACTAATTAGCATGATTCTTTATTTATTAATTTCATTGATATTTCCAACTTTTCAGCTTCCTGCTTTCCATGCTAATTACGTCCAATCCCTTCACATAGAACTTTTGACTACTTCTATCACTATCTTTGGTATTCACTTCACCGATCGATAATCCTGACAAGAGAAAGGCCTCGAATGGCGGCACTGTTTCATTGGCACAAGGGATTTTTCGGCTATACCAATGAAACCCATTTTTTAACCCTTATGATCCTTAGATAAAATCTCACTCGCAGCTTTGGATATGAATTTACGGCTGTTAGGTTTTAAGTCATGGCAAATTTTTTAGTAAAACTTGTCCAAATCGAGTTGGGATAATGACCCGCCATAAGTTATTGTAGCCACCAAATAATATATTTGTAGTTAGGGGTGGCAATTTGGGTCAAGATTCGTTTATTCGTTCGATTCGATTCGCTTTAAAGCGAATACGGGTTTGAAAAAATGGATTCGTTTAATAAATGGGTCAATTCAATTCGATTCGTTTATTAAACGAATTGAATATGAATTTAAGCTTATGGATTCGTTCATTCGTTAGGATTCGTTTTATTATTTTCTTTTACTAATTATTGTTATTTTTCAATTAAGATTCAAGAAATTATGGTTAATAACCATATAAAAAATAATATTTTCAATATTTGGTGAGGTATTTTTAATAAATATATTAATTACATATTTTAGATGTATATATTTATGAAGAATTAATATAAATCAACTATGATAAATTATGATATTAAATAATATCATGACTAAACGAATATTCGTATTCGATTCGTTTAATAAATGAATCGAATACGAATCCTGATATTACGATTCAACTAATAAACGAATCGAATACGAATCCATCACATTTCGATTCGATTCGTTTAGGATTCGATATAAATTCGATTCGTTGATTCGTTTTACCACCCATATTTGTAGTACCTTAAGAAACAATGAAATTTTTTTTTAACGCCAAATAAATAGGAGCAATGAAAAATTCTCTGATTCCTTTCCGGCCACAGATATCAACAAATAACCATGAATATACAATCCAGAAAGTCAGTTAATTTACCATTGGTGCCAAAAAAAATCTCCAAGATGAAATAAACTCATTAGGACAGTCACAAGTGTTAAGCACATTTTGGTGTTTTAGTTAAAAAGGCACCGAAAGGTACATATATTAAAAGATTAAATATAAAGGTGGGTCTCACATGCAAAAAAAGAAAATAATAAAAAATTAAAATTCATCATTTGCACAATGAATCTCATGCCTATAAATAGAGGTTTCATTTCATTATTTTCTTCATTCCATTCTCAATTAAATCATCTGTATTCTAAAAAAGAAAAATATTATTGTCTTATTGCTTTATTTTATTGTTAATATTTATGGTAGACTAACAATTGTTCTCAATTTCACTTTACTTGCGTGTCAGTTTCAGCCCACGATCCCCTAACAACAAGAAAACCAAGCCACCCCACCATTTGAAAAACCATGACCACACTTTGTGGTATCATTAATGCTACTCACCTTACCTGCTCTCTTTGAAGTATTAAGCATCTTTATTGTTTGGGGATATTTTATCCTACTCGTAGCAAAGCACTACGACCACAACAGAGTAGTATGACCAATGAGAGACAATCAAACTACTACTTAAGTTTCTAACACCAATCACAAGCTCTTGATATTGAAAAACTAAAGAACTGGAGTTTGGGAAATATTTTGCCCTACTCCTAGTAGCGCAATATTACCAGAGCATAGTATCATGACTAGTGATTGACTTGCAGCAAACGAGAACGTTGGCCTCAAGCAAATAAGATGGCCTTGAGCTAATGAAGTCGGTATAAAAATGAGGATCCATGATGAGTCAGCATTATTAATTGCTTAACTACCTCCACTTACTAAACCAATAGCTACCCATGCAACAACTTCAGTAATTGTAAAGTCCAGCTACATGAGCTGCTTAGAAGCTTCCCATGCACCATCCAACTATCATAAGTTGCTGCCATGCATAGAACAGAAGCTGCCAAGGCAACTTTCGGTGGTGATTTACAAATGCTATGAAATTAGGGAGTGCAAGTTGGCAAGTGTATGTTGAGTTGGCAAAAACGTGTGGCATTGTAGCACACATTTTTTCCCTATAAAAGGGAGCTCTAATCTCAGTTGAAATCATCCCAGAATCCCAAAGTTTGTGTATAGAGAGTGTAGTTTTTTTTTGCTTTGTAAAGTTTAAACACTTTTGTATTCTATTCTTGTGAGTAATATAAAAGCATTCAGTTTTTCCTCAAACACATTCTAGAGTGATCAGAGAATCACAACAAGTGGTATCAGAGCTAAGGTTGCACGGAGTGATCCCGAAACTCAGAAATAGAGCTTCGGTTCGGAAATTCGGGTTCCGGCAAAGTTGTCAAAAATTATTTTGAGCATACCATCAGCTAGTTCACGTCGAGATGAGTTCGGCGGTATTTTTCGGCGATGAAACAGAGATCCGAGGACGCCGCACGCGCCTACACGCGCTGGCGAGTGGAGACCAGTCTCGATCACGCGCCCACGCGCTGATCCAAGGAAGAAGACGATTATGTGGCGCCAAGTCAGCGCTACGCAAGCTGCCACATCAACCCACCCTGCCATATCAGCCAGCCATGTCATCATTGCCACATCATCCTGCCACGTCAACACTGCCACGTCAGCAATATGATAAATTTCATTTAGCCCCCTAAAGTCTTTGAAATTTACAATTTGACCCCAGAAGTTTTTGGAATTTACAAATCAGCCCATGAGTCGGATTTAGACCAACGAAGTGTCTATTCTACCATTTTTACCATTTCGGACGCAACGGTGACCTCAGATTTGTGAAATTCAGCTCCGATTTTAACCTAATTTTATTTTAAACTTTAAAACTTAAAATGGAAATGGAAGATCCCCATTCTGGTGCAATGATCAAGCTGACAGCAACTAATTACTCCCTCTGAAGACCTCGAATGATAGATTATTTACACTGTAAAGATTTGTTTGATGTTATCGAGGTGAAGGGAGTGAGACCAAAATCTGTTAAAGAATATGACTTTAATAAACTCAATAACAGAACTGTGGGTCAGATTAGACAGTGGATTGGTCACTGTCTTCCACCATGTAGCACATGATACAAATATTTACGAAATGTGGATAAAGCTGGAAGACATGTTCCAGGAACAGCTCAAAATAAAGCCTTAATCATGAGGTGTTAACCTGAAGCTACGGAGTGGAACTTCCGTTGCAGAACACACCAACGAGTTCCAAAGCCTGGTGAACCAGTTGTCTGCAGTAGACATGCAACTGGCAGACGAAGTTCAAGCCCTCTTGCTACTCAGTTCTCTTCCTAATAGTTGTGAGACACTAGTGGTTACTCTTAGCAACTCAACTTCAGGAGGTAAACTTACCATGCCTATGGTAAAAGACGCCCTGTCAAATGAATAAGCCAGAAGAAAAGATGTGGGCTCAGATCAAACAGAAGCCCTTATCTCGGACCATCAAGGAAGACAACAGAAGAAAATCAAGATAAAGGGAGAGGTAGAAGCAAAAGTAGGGGCAAATCCAAGGACGTGAGAAAGCCATATACAAGTGCTTCCACTGTGGCATAAAAGGCCACCTAAAGAAGAATTCCCGGAAACTAAAACGAGAACAGGGACAAAGCAATAACCAGCCGAAGAAGAATGATGCGGAGACTCTCTTAGTTACAGGAGATGTAGCTATATGCTCCGGCCAAGAAGAAGCATGCCTTCACACCACAACTCATGATGTCGAGTGGGTGGTGGATACTGCAGCATCCTACCACGTCACTCTTCACAGAGATTTCTTCACAACATACAAAGCATGAGATTTTGGAGCAGTGAAGATGGGAAATACCAGTTCTTCTCAGATAGTGGGAATTGTTGAAATACAGTTACAGATAAATACAGGGTATACAATAACCCTGAAGGAGGTAAGACATGTTCCAGAACTTCGGCTCAACTTACTCTCGGGGGTAGCCCTTGACAAACAGAGTTATGCTAGCCACTTCAGTAATGACACTTGGAGAATGATAAAAGGTGCCATGGTCATCACCCGGGGACATATTTGTGGAACCTTATAAAAGACTCATGTGAATATTTGTGCAGAAAGCCTCAATGTAGCTGAACTAGAGGCTTCTCAAAATCTGTGGCATCAGAGACTCGGTCACATGAGTGAAATAGGGTTGTCTACCTTGACAAAGAAGGATCTAATCACTGTCTCCAAAAATGCTACTCCGGATCCTTGCAATCACTGTCTTTTCGGTAAGCAACATAGAGTCTCTTTCAATTTCTCTTCTACAAGAAAAACCGGAGTTACTCAGTCTGGTGTACTCTGATGTTTGTGGTCCCTTGGAGGTAAATTCACTAGGCGGTAATAAATTCTTTCTGACTTTCATTGACGATGCTTCTCGGAAGGTATGGGTGTATTTTCTGAAAATAAAGGATCATGTCCTGGACTGCTTCAAACTGTTCCATGTCATGGTCGAACGTGAAACAGGGAAGAAACTGAAGTGGCTTCACACAGACAATGAAGGCGAATACACTTCCAGAGAGTTCGATGCCTACTGCGGAAGCCACGACATTCAACATGAAAGGACTGTTCCACGCACCCCACAACACAATGGTGTAGCTGAAAGGATGAACTACACCATTATGGAGAAAGTCAGAAGCATGATCAGCATCGCTAAGCTGCCAAAGCCATTCTGGGGAGAAGCTGTTCGTTCCGCGTGTTACCTGATCAACTGATCACCATCTGTACCGTTGAACTTTGAGATTCCAGAAAAAGTGTGGTCTGGTAAGAATCCTTCATATTCTCACCTTAGAACATTCGATTGTTTAGCATTTACACATGTATCCAAGGAGCTCAGGCAGAAGCTCGATGCAATGACTGCTTCATGCATCTTCATAGGTTATAGAGACGAGGAATTTGGACATAGGCTATGAGAACCGAAGGAAATGAAGGTCATCAGAAGCAAGGATGTAGTGTTTCTTGAAGACCAAACAATAGAAGACATTGAAAAGCCCAAGATATCTTCTAATTCCAGTGCCAACAAAGCTGATGCAAATCTAGACACAACCCTAGCACCAATACGAATGGCCACAGATGATGATGTGGTGCAAGACATACCAGAAGCAAAATTAGAGGAGGAATGTGGTGTTGAGCAGAGGGATCTGCAACCTGCTCTATCAGAGGCTACAAGATCATCCACAGATCAGGATGACAATAGGCAGCCAAAAACCAGTGAACCTCCAATACGAAGACCTGAGCGAGGCCGGATTCCATCATCCAAATACTCATGATCTGAATACATTATGCTTATTGACGAGGGGGAGCCAGAAACCTTCAACGAAGCTGTATCTCATAAAGACAAAGACAAATGGTTGCACGCAATGCATGATGAAATGGAATCTCTAAAGAAAAATAACACTTATGAGATAGTCAAGCTCCCACATGGAATGAAGGCACTGAAAAACAAATGGGTGTTCAAGCTCAAGAAAGATGGCAGCGAAAATGTGGTAAAACACAAAGCTTAGCTAGTAGTCAAAGGATTCCTACAGAAAAATGGAATTGACTTTGATGAGATTTTTTCACTAGTGGTAAAAATGGCTTCAATCCGAGTCATCCTAGGATTGGTAGCCAGTTTGAACTTGGAGCTTGAAAAGATGGATGTCAAAACAGCATTTCTTCACGGTGATCTGAATGAAGAAATCTACATGGAGCAGCCAGAAGGATTCAAGGTTTCAGGAAAAGAAAACCTTGTTTGCAAGCTGAAAAAGAGCTTGTGCGGGCTCAAGCAAGAACCGAGGAAGTGGTACAAGACGTTTGACTCATTCATGGTGGGTCAAGGCTACAAAAGAACTGCAGCAGGTCAATGTGTATACATCCAGAGGTTTCCAGATGGAAATTTCATTGTTATAGCTGAGTACATTGTTATAGCTGAGACAGGAAAGGAAATGTTGTGGCTAAAGCATTTTTTCCAAGAGTTAGGGATCAAGCAGACAGAATATAAGATACACTATGACAGTCAGAGTGCTCTGAACTTGAGCAAAAACTTAATGTATCATTCCTGGACGAAGCACATTGATATTCGCTATCATTGGATACCTGAAGTAATGGATCAACAACTGCTGAGACTAGTGAAGATCCATACAGATGAGAATCCAGTCGACATGTTAACAAAGATGGTTACTCGGGACAAGCTAGAGTTGTGCAGAGACATAACCGGGATAGCTGTCAGATGATGATTTTTTCGGATACAGCTAGAGGGGGAGAATTGTAAAGTCCAGCTGCATGAGCTGCTTAGAAGCTTCTCATGCACCATCCAACTATCATGAGTTGCTGCCACGCATAGAACAGAAGCTGCCAAGGCAACTTTCAGTGGTGATTTACAAATGCCATGAAATTATGGAGTGCAAGTTGGCTAGTGTATGTTAAGTTGGCAAAAACGTGTGGCATTATAGCACACGTTTTTTCCCTATAAAAGTGAGCTCTAATCTCAGTTGAAATCATCCCAGAATCCCAAAGTTTGTGTATAGAGACTGTAGTTTTTTTACTTTGTAAAGTTTAAACACTTTTGTATTCTATTCTTGTGAGTAATAGAAAAATATTCGGTTTTTCCTCAAACACATTCTAGAGTGATCAGAGAATCACAACAGTAATCACCCGTGCAATTACTCCAATAACTACGTACCTTTAACTTTCTAACCCATGATCCCATGATAAAGAGAGTGGTAGAAAATCATAATTGGATATCTATAAATTG
>SKCR01011105.1:0-22051 GCA_019454045.1 Zanthoxylum bungeanum | reverse complement strand
TGGGGCAGTTTGAGGCAGCCAACAAGACTATAAAGAAATTTTAGCCAAGATGACAGAAAATTGCAGAGATTGGGCCGAGAAACTACCATATGCTTTGTGGGGGTACAGAACATCAGTAGGACAGCACAGGGGCCACACCTTACTCTTTGGTCTATGGAATGTAAGCAGTATTGCCGGTAGAAGTGGAGATACAGTCTATGAGGGTATTAACAGAGGCAGAATTACCGGAACAGGATTGGGCCGCACAGAGGTTTGATCAGTTAGCACTATTGGATGAGAAGAGAACGAAGTCTTTGTATCACATGCAGTTGTATCAGAAGAGACTAGCCCGGGCATTCAACAAGAAAGTACGTCCCACCAAGATCAGAAAGGGTGATTGGTACTTAAGCAGTCGAGGCCGTCGACGACAGATCCGAGAGGAAAATTCAGACCAAACTGGGAAAGACCTTACATAGTGCAGAAGGTAATGGGAAATGGAGCAGTGAAGCTATCAGACTTGGAGGGGAACGAGTTCACCGAGCCGATCAATGTAGACAGATTAAAGCAATACTTTGCCTGAGGGAGAGAAGACCGAGCAGTCACAACGGGAATTGGCAGAAGACCTAACCCAACGGAATCAGAAAATCATTCATGCATACACGTAACATTGCATTCTCTTCGTGTTTGTTTTTTTTTTGTGTTCGCAGGTTCGAAGAAAGGAGAAAGCGGCAGAAATGAGCCAAGCAGCGTCAACGCAATTTCAGTCTTTGGGGATAAGTCCCAAAAGGGCGAGGCCCATATCATGTCGGCTTGTGGGCGAGGCCCATATCAGCTTGAGGGCGAGGCCCCTTTGTCAGTTGTAGTTCCGGGTCGAGGTGCCCACTACATCATCAGTTCGAGGGCGAGGCCTCTATTGTCAGTGGTGTTGGGTCGAGGTGCCCAGGGTCGAGGTGCCCCCGTTGTCAGTTGTAGTTCCGGGTCGAGGTGCCCACTACATCATCAGTTCGAGGGCGAGGTCCCTATTGTCAGCGGTGTTGGGTCGAGGTGCCCAGGGTCGAGGTGCCCCCGTTGTCAGTTGTAGTCCGGGTCGAGGTACCCAGGGTCGAGGTGCCCACTACATCATCAGTTCGAGGGTGAGGTCCCTATTGTCAGCGGTGTTGGGTCGAGATGCCCAGGGTCGAGGTGCCCGTTGTCGGTTGCAGTTATTGGGATGCGTCCCAGGATCGAGGTCCACTTGCAGCACCAACTCAGCTCGAGGCATCAGACGAGCCAGGTAAGTGAAAATGCATTGCATAACTTTGATAAGATTATTCAAAGTCACGCACTGCACAAGTCCCATCAAAGTGGGGGCGACTGTAGGCATTGCATTTTTGCATGTGAAACCCGATGATGAGTCTCAGTTGGAGGCACTACCTTTTTAGGTAAAGATATTGCGGGAAACGGAGGTCGGAAGGGGAAATTCAGAATAAGTACGTCATCAAGTTCATTTCACAAGCTCACTGTCTTCGTTAGTGCTGCGTTCGTTACTTCGTTCGAACGTCAGGCAGATTGTGGACGTTCGTGTAGCGTTCGAATTGCGTGTCGAACGGCGTCGGTGTTTCTGGTTTTGCTGCTAGCCTCGCACCCCAGCCCAATTAGCTCCCCAAAGCCCATAAAACACATCCCAATTTAATTAAATTAAACATTAAATATTAAATAAAATATCTAAACCATTTACCAATTAAATAAAACACAAAATATAATCATACCTAATGAAGATAAATCAAATATATTAACTTCCTAACTAAACAAATCACATACTAATTAAAAAGATGTCATGCCTAATTAAAATCAATCATAACCAATTAAAGATATTGACTTCCTATCTAGCCAAGATTTGTCCCCCCCCTCAATCTTTGACTTTCCTTGCTCAACACCAAATCAAATCCTCCTATTAATGCCAAATCCCTTCCTTGTGACACAAGGTGAAGCCCTAAGCCTTCTCTATATAAACAACCCTAACCAAAGCCATCTGACTCCTAGTTCACGCCCATCACAAGAAATAAAAGAAGAAAAGAATTTCCAACCCCTAGCACATACACATAATATACACACAACTCACAAGAGAAAAGGAAATAACCCCAAGCCTTCACATTAAAAGCACCTTCACAAACCAATCAGCCCTACACGTCCATAAACCTCGCAAATCTTCTCCACTCCATAACAGAAAATAGCAGCCCCCTAAGCCTCCACACATTACCGAAAATTACACCCCCATAAACACCTTAGATCACCGAAAAATATAGCCCCAAAACAGTCCTCACAAGTACCGAAAATCACAGCCCCATACAGTCCCTAAAAAAACTTAAAAATAGTAATATAAAAACTGCATTCATAATCCTTAAAATAATCACACAATACTGCACTAAGAACCCACACAAAGACTTGGGACAGTCCGTTAAAACGTCAAACAGGTGACCTGAACAGTGAGCAGCAAAACAGAGGTCAAACAGTAGCAGAACGGAGTTCAAACCGCAAGAAAAACAGCAAAGCAGTGAGCTAGGACGCTAAACCAGTGAACCGGAGAAGTTGAGGAGCTGTACCCTTCCGACGTCCGTGAAACGCAAGCCTGAAAGTTGGCAAAAAGGTTAGACCTGAGGGTATCTTTCACACTCTCTTTTTCTGTACTATTTATTAAATATTGCTTGCGTGATTGTCATGTTGAAATGCATGTTGTGGCCTTTGAGTAGATAAATATGCATGAATTATGAGATGTTATATGTTGTGGCTGTGGAATAAAATCAGAGACGTGTCAACTCTCGCGGTATATCGGATGGAACCCGGACATAAATTTCATAGCCGATTCTGAATAGACGGTAATATGATCTGTACTCGGGACACAACTCCACGTACCGCTTGGTAAACGGCACCCTCTTTTGTTTTGTGTTGCTTTTGTTTATTTATTTTTCGTCACTTGAATCCTGTATGTTGCTCATTTATGCATGACTCAATCGAGCGCATGGGCTTAGTAAGTGGAATGAAAGATCCCCTATGGGGAGGGGTTAAAGCCCTTTACCACGATGCTTTGCCTCGCCGGTTGATGTATGTTCGGTTGGATGTAAGATGTGTTCAATCGGGCATACTTAGTTTGATATGATTGTCTTTATGTTTTTATGCATGGTTTAATCAAGCGCATGGGCTTAGTAAGTGGAATGAAAGATCCCCTATGGGGAGGGGTTAAAGCCCTTTACCTCGATGCTTTGCCGCGCCGGTTAATGTGTGTTCGGTTGGATGAAAGATGTGTTCAATCGGGCATACTTAGTTTGATATGATCGTCTTTATGTTTGTATGCATGATGTGATCGAGCGCATGGGTTTTGTAAGTGGGATGAAAGATCCCCTATGGGGAAGGGTTAAAGCCCTTTACCACGATGCTTTGCCGCGCCGGTTGATGTGTGTTCGGTTGGATGTAAGATGTGTTCAATCGGGCATACTTAGTTTGATATGATCGTCTTTATGTTTGTATGCATGATGTGATCGAGCGCATGAGTTTAGTAAGTGGGATGAAAGATCCCCTATGGGGAAGGGTTAAAGCCCTTTACCACGATGTTTTGCAGCACCGGTTGATGTGTGTTCGGTTGGATGTAAGATGTGTTCAATCGGACATACTTAGTTTGATATGATTGTCTTTATATTTTTATGCATGGTTCAATCAAGCGCATGGGCTTAGTAAGTGGAATGAAAGATCCCCTATGGGGAGGGGTTAAAGCTCTTTACCACGATGCTTTGCCGCGCCGGTTGATGTGTGTTCGGTTGGATGAAAGATGTGTTCAATCGGGCATACTTAGTTTGATATGATCTTCTTTATGTTTGTATGCATGATACAATCGAGCGCATGGGTTTAGTAAGTGGGATGAAAGATCCCCTATGGGGAAGGGTTAAAGCCCTTTACCACGATGCTTTGCCGCGCCGGTCGATGTGTGTTCGGTTGAATGTAAGATATGCCCAATCGGGCATACTTAGTTTGATGTGATCGTCCTTATGTTTGTATGCATGATGCGATCAAGCGCATGGGTTAAGTAAGTGCGATGAGAGGTCCTCTAATTGAAGAGGTTAACATCCTTTACCACGATGCTTCGCCGCGCCTCGCATTGTACTATTTGCCATTTATGTATTGCGTCCCATTTCATGCATCAGGTCTGTTCCCGTTCGAACGCGTTTACGAACGCAACTCGAACGCGCATGCATTTTTGCCTTACCATGCATCAGGTCTCATCTCTGTTCGAATGCGTTCACGAACGCCATACGAACGTGAGTATTTTGTTTCATTTCTGTTCGAACGCGTTAACGAACGTCATACGAACATGAGTATTCTGTTTCATTTCCGTTCGAACGCGTTCACAAACGCCATACGAACGTGAGTATTCTGTTTCATTTCCGTTCGAATGCATTTACGAACGCTACTCGAACGAGAACCTTCTGTTTACCGTTCGAACGCGTCTACGAACGCTGCACGAACGCCCACGGTAAACAGATCCTCCTGCATCACATTACGACATGTCCATCTTAGCACAGAGTCCCCTTTTTTACGTTATGCATTGGTATTACGTCTCTAGTTGTCCATTTCTGTTATGCGCTTAAATATCTTTTCTTAATATGCATGCTAGTAAGAATGCTATTTGTTTGCGCTTCTGTGTCCACCAATGCGTTCATTAACTTGTATGCTTGCCGTATGATAATCCTTATGTATGCAAATTGAGACATAGATTACATGCAAATAGGCTGTATGCAAATTCGAATATGTGTTACATATAAATTTAGATGAACTTGTTGATGTATGTATGTGGATTTAGAAGCATGATATTCTTAGAAATAAGTGTTACTTAAGCCTGATTAAATTATTATATAAATCATTTCATTACAAGTGGCATAAGTAATGGACCATTCCGAACTCAACGGTTTGAGGTCTTCCCTTACGAGGGGTGAGTGCGGCCTTAAATCTCATTTTCCCGGTTCACACCGGGTGGCGACTCCATTATTCTCCGATTTAGTCCCCCGTGACTACTCCGTACTCCCGACCGGGCCGCGAGCCCGGGACAGCATGTGTCGCCCAGTTTCTGTGTTCCCACAGTGGAGAGCCCAAAATATAATATATAATGGTAAGTCTCAACACATTCGTCGAAAACTCAATATCATAAGACAACTACTCTCAAGTGGAATAATTTCAATAGATTATGTCAAATCGAAGGAAAACCTAACATATCCACTTACTAAAGGTTTACCTCGAGAACAAGTTGAGAAATCATCGAGGGGAATGGACTTGAAGTCTATAAATTAAGAATTTTCATTGTGGAAACCCAACCTAGCTGACTGGAGATCCTAAGATATAGGTTCAAAATGGACAACTGAAACTTTGTGCAATTCAAATCAAGCACTATAGAGTTATATATTATTTTCCATTCCTATAATGACGCAGAGTGCTGTCTGTCAAGGTTAGGATAAACGAAGGCTTTTAATGATCACTATATTAGTGAGAAGAGTCTTGATAGGAGTACAGACATAATACCTTTTACAGTATATCATTTATTTTAAGTAAGAAGTGAGGCTGCTTCTATAGGACTCTTAAAGGCTGGATTAATGTACTTGATAAAGTCAGGACCAATGTTCATGTCTGAATTGAACACAACCATAGAATGGAAAATGGTCGAAGTGAAGCTATGTTATGGCTATTGTATTGCTTTACACTAACGACAGAACAGTTCAAGTCTATGCGTCACTGGTTTGGCAAATAAATCTGATAGTCATTTACTAGGAAAGGTTCGAGGCGAAAGCTACCTATTCCGATGCTGTTTCATTTCAAGGAAACTCTTTTAAGTGTCCACATTGATATTTAGAAAATTATGGGATTGTAGGAATTTTTCTAAATATAAGGTGATAATATAGGGAATGAAAGGATATAATCCTTTAATGAGAAATGACACAACCCTTTGGATTGAATTGATATATTTTTTTAATGAGAAATGATATAACCCTTTGGATTGAAATGGTTCCTCAAAGGGTTATAACCCTTAAGGAATACATGCCTTGACATAGAGGTACCTTTACAAAGATAACCCTCCATGTCTATAAGGAAAAAAAAAAGGGTCTTTGGATTCATTTTATTAATTCATTCAATTCTTTCACAAGTTTTAAGCATAGTATAGAGTCTAAGATGTTTACATAAAAGAAAGAGTTTCCACTATTTTCCTAGTTCATGTTCTTGTTTAAAAGGAGTACCTCTTAGTCAAGAAGTAACAAAGTATCATGAGAAAACATTAGCTACAAAAGATATGTAGTGCACCGAAGCGAGACTAATAAGTTCTTAAGGAAAAAGTGAACACTCGACTTAGTTTTATTCTTCATTTTCGGGTTTTTCTAACTCACTGTTTTATTATTTGAGTGCATGATTGTTGTCCGCACAAATGGTTTATGAATTTGCATTAAATAATTTGCATTAATATAATTTGCATGTTTAATTGAATTACAACACATCCGATAATAATTTCTTTGTTGCACATTAAATATTGTTAAATTTTTAGTTGTTTTTGTTTACCAATTTTTTTTTTTTTTAGTGCAAATCATGATTAGTGTGATGATCAAATAAACTTGTTATTGGCTTAATCATTGATTCAAATCCTATAAAGATCGCATAAGTTCAACCCAAAAACATCTCTTGAAAAAAAAGTTAAAATTGCGTACATTAAAATCTTTTCCATATCCTATTTATAGCATACATCAGGAGACAAGACATTTTACATGTTCTATTTATATCGAAATCCTTATAAATTGATTACTATCCTCTTTTTAGTTGCAAAATCTTGTGATTGTGGTTTCTTCTACTCTACATATCCTAAAAAAGAAAGCAAAAATTTAAATTAAAAAAAAAAAAAAAAGATTAAAAAAAGGAAGTGTGTTTTTTTTACTCTACTAACAACATAGGTCCGTCAAGGATGCTTTTGATTAATTATTGATTATTAATTAGTTGAAGCTGAAACCCATTATTCTAACAAGTATCAATTGGATCAATAAATTTCCTTGTAAAATATTAATTTGTCTCTCTTATAATACAGATAATTTTCAAAACTTTAAATATATAATATGATTTTTATATTTTTATCATTTAATAATATGAATCTTTTTTTTTTTAAGGCCTAAAACCCATAATTGAGGGCAATTCAGGATCACCACATCTTCTCGAATATATCAACAATCAATAGTAAAGCCAATAATTGATATTTTTAAAATTATTGTTGATAGACAAGTATTTGTAATTTTTTTTAAAGGAAATTTCGCACCCTAACTCATACTGACTCATTCATTACTCAATACTTACGCGTTCTCAAATTGACATTCAATCTAATCAACTTGTTGATTGAAATCAGATAATTTTGAATCACAAACTTGGCAAAGACTTTTCTTCAAAGCTTTCAACTATCCTTATTGTGTTGATGAAGGTCCACATTGACTTGTATTCTTTAGGATGTTACAGGTCAAAGATTGAAAATGTCTCAAAATTCTGAATTTGCATCGGTACTAAACTGGGTTAGGTTAAGTTTTTCATAATTTTCCATCACATATGTTTTAATAATAATAATAAACAGTTAAGATTCAATAAAGAATCATAATTTATAAAAAAATATTTATGTGCAAAACTCAATTCAGCACTGAATCTAAATATCAAAATTATGCATATCGTAATTGTTTAAACTAATCAACATGTCAAACAAAGCACATTACTTGCCCAAATTGCCTACGCTATTAAACCTAATCAACACAATATTTCTTATAAATACATGCATCAAAGAAAGAGATAACCCAAAACCAAATTGCAAGCTGAAGAAACAAAACAAACAAAAAATGTATGTCACAAGACCTCTTTCAATGTACAAAAAGTTTCCTTCATCTCTGTCATTGCCACCGCCGGAGGGTCCGAATTCTGGAACTTTGGTGATCCTTGATGAAGAGGCTGAGCCTACTTGTTGCTTTGGATTGTGCAAGAGTAAAGAGATAAAGGAGTTGCCTTTCCCTCAAAACAAGAACCTAAGAACTTATTATACAACTCAGTCAGGAGCTGGAAAGAACAGCACAACGCACTATCATTACAACAAAGTTGCCTTCATCCCTGTTCTTAATCAGCCATTATCTTCCAATCGGTACTATGCTATACAATCACAAGGGAGTCATAAAGGGTATGTATAAAATTTACTAGTTATTGCAAATATGATATTACATATATCAGTAGGATCCAATGAGGGATAAATTGTCGGACAACGGTAATTAAATACCCGTATTTTGTCAGGTCGCGATAAAAAATATTATAAAGTATGGGGTATTTTCTCGTTGTCCCATAATTAAATAAATTATGATATTCATCATTGGATCCTGACTATATATATATATATTATAATAGTTCAGCTTTTATATTACAAATAAGGTCACTTTATGTGAAGCACCTATGAAAATGTATGTATGTACATAATATATAGTTTTTATATATTACATTTTATTACTAAATTTATGCTAAAATAACAATTGGATATTTCGAATTTTGAAATATTATTTTTTACTATTAAACATATGGAAAAATAACTTTTTATAACTTTTTCGTTAAAATATTAATTGACCGTTAGTTGACCATTATATTTTAACAATAAGATCAACTAATAGTCAATTAAGTCAACTAATGGCCAAATAACGGAAAAGTAGTAAAATATAAGATTTTATATAATAGTAAAATAATATTTTACCATAAATTTAATAATAAATGTAATATTTCAAAATTCTCGGTACTCACAATTATTATCTTACCATAAGTTTAATTATAAAATATAGATAACCCTATAATTTTACATGATTTTTAGTCATTATAGATATGCATGCTTACAATGTTTACATGTATGTGCAAAAACAAAATGGATTTCAGAGAAGCATTTACAAGTTCAAAAGAAGAGGACATGAGCAAGTGCTGTTTCTGCTACTTTGTTAATGATAAGAAGCCACAACCTTTTGATCCCAACAACATGTATCAGCAAATAGAAATCGACTACAAACGCCGGGGCTTTTCTGCAAAATCAGTGGCACCAGATGGGCTGCCACCAAAATTCCTGAGCAGAAAAGGATGGCACCTGGAAACAAAAACACCCCACAATTTCAATCTTGGTGAAGCACCAGGCCTTGACGCCACCCTCCGAGCTCGCCTGCCTGATTTCGATAACTTGCCATCGTCATCCAAGAGTTCTAGTCCTGTTGTTGTGGGAAAATGGTACTGTCCTTTCATCTTTATCAAAGAAAGTTCACTAAGCCTAAAAGAGCAAATGAGTGTGTCAATGTATTATGAGATGACACTTGAGCAAAGATGGGAACAAATATTTTCATGTGAAAATATTTACAATGAGGACAATGCGGCTGTTGTGGATGTTGCTGTTCAAAGAGAAGTGGCTTCATTAGCTGGGGTCATGGAGGCTGTGCCTTATGAAAACATCAATGTAGTTGATGGGGTGATGTGGTTTAGGAATTTTAGCAATGTGGGAGGAGATATAAGTGTGGGGTTGAGTACAAAAATTACTGAGAGAATGAAATGGGAACAAGAAATATTTGGGTTTATTAAAGGGAATGAGAGGCAAGTGAGTGTGAAGAGAGTGGAGGAATTTGGAGGTGTTGGTGAGTGGAGGAAATTTGGTTGCTATGTGTTGGTTGAGAGGTTTGTGTTGAAGAGAATGGATGGGAGTTTGGTGTTAACTTATGATTTCAAGCACACTCATCATGTTAGAACCAAATGGGAATGAGTATTTTTAATTTGGCGATTAACTCTTGAAGTACTTGATTAATTTGTTCTTGTATTTGTGTGTATAGACATATGTAATGTTCTGGAGACGATTGAGTTTAATTTATTGTTCAATTTCTTCATTCTTTACCTTTGATTGTAATTTTATTTGATAATTAAAGAGTTTGTTTATCTTCTTTTCCTTCAAAGTGTTAAAAGAGTTCAATTTATGAATATACAATTACAAGGAAGCCATCAATAATCTCATGATTTTTTTTTTAGAAATGATCATTGGCCTCAAACATTTTAAATGTTCAAGAGGCCAAATATTCCTACCATCTTATTAATCCAGAACTAATTATAAGGATTTTTATTATTTATATATTCAGATAATCTAATCACAAATGATAAAAGAACAATTTCCTCATGAAAGCACATCTCAGTTGCATTTGATTAATTTTATGGCATTGTTTTGTAGGTGCAGCAAGCAATAAGGAGACGGCACAGCAATCCACATAGCATGGTTAGCATGA
This sequence comes from Zanthoxylum bungeanum, assembly GCA_019454045.1. Lineage (NCBI taxonomy): Eukaryota > Viridiplantae > Streptophyta > Magnoliopsida > Sapindales > Rutaceae > Zanthoxylum > Zanthoxylum bungeanum. The sequence goes on along the minus strand of SKCR01011105.1, from coordinate 11,759 downwards.
AGTGTTTCTACGTACGGATTGCAGAAAATCCCAAATTCATATTGGGATTCATGATTCCATATTTTTTGTTATGAAATTTTGAATGATTTTTCATTCCGAATATAAAAATCATGATAAAATTTCAGGATGATTTTTCATCCCGAATTTCAATTGAGATTTTAGATCCTAAGTGATTCTATCTGAAATTCAGAATATTTTTTTTTTTTAAAATCTCAAATCCATAATTATGATGGGACCTAAATGATCAAATCTTGACTCATCCCAATCGGCCATCTATGTGGGATTTTTGTGAACTTTTGACAAAATTCATCATATTCCTTTCCTAAATGACATTTTCCCAGCAATAGTTAATGGAAACAATAATTTTATTTCACCACTAATATTCAAATAAAATACTAATTAAAGCTCACCTTTTTAATTTCATTGAATTCAGCTGTATGCAATCTAGAAAATGTTTTAAGAATGTTTTAAATACTAAATTGAATGAGAAACCTTTGTAACTATCTCTGACAAATCATCAAAACATTAAAGTCAAGATTGCTGCCCCAAGACCGACGGACAAGATTTCCCATTCCATAGGTTAAAATTTGGGATCACAAATTTCATTATCAAATAATAAATCAAAGAAAATATAAAGTCAACTTTGAAGATTCATCGCAATATCTTTTCCGGAAAAGGGTAAAAAAGGAAATTTACAATAATAACCCATTTCTTTTATTTAAATGTAAAATTAACCTCAATTTAAATAAATATTTTATCAACCCAAAAAAGTAAAAGTGGACAACAATAACCTTAATATCACTTCTCTTTATTTCATAATTAATTCTCATGAAATTCTTTCCTCTCACACAAAATTTAAAATTTATCCATTTTAGTATTAACTTTTCTTCTGTTCAAGTTTATAATTTCTTTTTATTGTATGATTTTTGGTTGAGTTAGTGTGGAAATGTGTTATAGTGTTATTTAAATGTATTAGAAGTAATGACACACCAAGTGTTCAATTATATGTATGTATGTGGTATAAATTTTAGAAAACTTATGATGAATTATATGTATAAATAATATTAAAAAATAGGAAGAAAATGAATTTTAAAACCTCAAATAAGAGGTTGGGTATCGAAATTGACGTCAAATTTATATGTTAGACATTAATGCGGACACCTAATTAAGTTTTTGAGCGTCCGTGCAAATACCTAATTATAAATCTGGTGACCAGGGCCTCATGTTGTGTAGGAATCTATTTTCAACTTGTGAGTGAGGGCAATTTGATTCCAAAATATTTTATTTGGTCATTAAAAATATTTTTTCAGAATATGGGCCAATTTTTATAATGAAAAAAAGATAATGGATCATTATTGTGAATTTTCCAAGAAAAAAATTGAAGGGTAAAAGATTTCTTAAGCTTAGGCATAGGAATCACAATGAGTAGGGTTTGGTACAGGTTTGTCATTACCAAACATGCACCCGTATATGTAAATAAATTATCAAACTCGCACCATATCCCTTGTATGTTTTAATTTTCATTATCAAACTCGCACTTGCATATAAAAATAAATTATCAAATCCGTATTGGTACCCAGTGGATTTTTTGTGATATTTTTCCCTTGTCTTCTTAATAATGCACTATTTTTTATTAAACATTGATATTTTTTCATAATATATATATATATATATATATATATATATATAAAAGATATTTGATAGTTTACAATTAGGAAACATAAATAAAGTTTAAATTGTTTATAAAATAAATGCAATAACTAAAATAAAAATTTAATACATAAAATATCAAATTCATATCACCACAATTACATTCATGAATCACTAGCTGAATATCTTTCATCTCATTCATCAACATCATCATAATAGCATTAGGTTGATCAACATAATAGCATTAGGTTTTGTCATTTTAGATTTTAGGATTTTCTTTTGCCCTAAATGATAAAACGCACGTTTTATCATTTGCGGGTGAGCGGATAACCGTAGATTTTGGTGATTACCAAACCCGCAACATATTCTGTTTTAATTTACTAAACCAACTTAAATTTTTATCAAATCATACTCATAAGGCGGGTTTTTACGGGTTTCAAGCGAAAATTGCATCTCTACTTAGGCATGTGCCTCTATGGCATTCATGTTGGGCAGTTTTTGCAAGACCGTAACAATATATTCCAATATTATTTTCAAAGAAAAAAATAATAGAAAATTATTAATAAATCCAATTTATCATCACTAATTACTACAAAGAATGGACCTATGATTAATTTTGTTACAAGTCTCAATTTCATTTAATTTATTCTAATTTAATCCATTGTTAACTTAATTTTATGTTAATCTTACTTTGTTTTCCTTTTTAACCCTTATTCACAAATTTAACTTGAAGGGGAATTATCATTGCACTGAAAATACAAAATTATATAATCATCAACGATATTTCATATGGTAAAATTACTAACTGCATTGTGACGGATTACTCGTGAATTATGAAGTTATGTATATTTAATTTGGAATGGTAATTTTTACTACTAAATAGCTTACGGTTGGTAAGAGGTGTGACTTGATGTCGAAGGGCTTAAAACTTGACTGTCAGGTCTTGGGTTTGAATTCAGGGAGTGCATTGACAGCCGAAAATTTTACCTAATCTGTTTAAGCCCGGGTCGGAAGATTTGACGACGGAATTTCTTATGTTTCCCAAAAAAAAAACTAAATAACTTACGATTGAGTAGGTGATTATATGTAATTGAGAATGGTATATATGAGATGTCATTAAAGAATTTACATCAACCATCTTTAATTTGATGGTATCATACATATCTATCTAATCTGAAGCTAAATTGAAGGAAAAAATAATTTGTTTTATTTTTGATCATTTGATGTTACTTAAGAATTTCAATATGGGCCACAGAATTGTTTGGGTTGGATAAATTAAGCCCAAAGAAACCATTGCGTTTTTCTTTTATTTTCTTTCTCTTGTATGAAATAATTTGGAGCAAGCTCTAGAGAAAGGCCACGCGACAACACAATCATAATTAGGCTATTATATAAAATGACTAACAAGGCTTTGTGTAAAAGATTGAAGAAAGATAATGGAAATTTATTTGTGTAGCAACCCTAAACTTTATTCAATGGTTACATCTTTTAAACTTGGCTTTATCTTTCACTTACAAAAGAAAAGTTACTTTCTTACCCCAAAGTTATGATTTTTGTACTACCTTTGATTAACTTGGTTCTTGTGGGTGTCAATAAGATCCGGGAGTGAGAGTCATATCTTTAAAAACATGTGTTGGGGGGGAGAATGGGGTCCAATTGTTGGAGTGATGCGGTGGTATTGGTTGATTTTGGTCTAATTGTTCTGGATGAAATATTCCAAAAATATTCAAAAGTCACTTCATTATGTCACATTTATATAATTATGGAAATTACATGTAAATTTATGGGATTGGTTTGTGTGTTAATCCTTGGTATGTAAACAGACTATATGTTAAATAAAATGAGATAATGTTAGATTACATGTAAATGAGTAGTATTAACGTGGTCCGGATTGAAGATTTCGGTGTCATTTAACCGTTCCGATTCACTAAGCTATTATTCAATGGGATTGAGACCGAGATAAGATGATTTAAATATCCCAATACATGCATGACACATGTCCATAAACCGTCTGTATTTCATAGACAACACCACTACAAAACTTGTTGAAAGAATGCTTTTAAAGAGTGAGGCGTGAATGTAAAAAAACTAAACAAAATGAAGCATTACGAGGAAAGAAAACAAAGACACCGACAGAAATGAAGTGAAGGCACTTCTAATAATAGTATTAATCAATTAAACCTAACAAGACAATGACAAAGCTCTCTCTAACTTTTTGTCTTTGGCATGTGGATGCTCTCACGCTCATGCCATGCCATACCTTCATTTTTTATTTCAACTTTTCAAAATTATAAGCTGGTGGTTGTTTTTTTTTTTGTCTTTTTTCATGTTATCATTGAATATTGATTGAGTTAGGCTATCTGCTTTTTTTGTTTCATATTTATTAACCTGCTTGATTTTGACTTTAGTCTCTTTTTTTCCAATTTGGATTTGGTTAATTTTGTAACGATCTGTATACTGATTTTTTTTTTTTACCAGATAATAATTTAAATATAATTGAATATTAATTGTACATTATTATTAAAGTAAGAGTAGTAGAAGATTATTAAAAGATTAGCACAACTCAATTCAATACAGAATCAAAAAAAGTTTCACATTTCGATGAAAAGAAAAAAAGAAAAAAGCTAAAGTAAGAGAATTGTTTGGGTTGACGCAAGAAATAATAGGGCGAAAAATCTGATGTCAAACATGTAAATTTATTTTCATGAGAAAACTATACGAAAATAAATAGAGAACACAAGACAGAACAATAAAAAAAAACACACGAGATTTTACGTGCTTCATCACTAAACCTACCTCCATAGGAGGGGGGAGACGTTATCTCTTGTGTACTAGAGCATGTTGGTGATGGAGAAGAAGATAGATAGATGAGAAGATAAGAGATAATTGAGATAGATGAGATATGAATCATGGTTCTTATATAAACTACATTTTTATAGATGTAGGTTGACCTATTTAAATAGGATTTGTATTCCCTAATCTAGGCAAGATTATGATTCCTCCCTTAGGCTATGTTTGGATTGATAGAAGTGGATGATTTATAGCGGAATGTAACCCAATAGAATGGAATGGAATAGAACGGAACAGAATGTAGTATAATGTATCATAATCATCCGATACTGGACAGAAATACGCAATACTATGTATACTACGCCTGATATAGATCCTTTATTCCTGTAAGGATATTTCCGGAGAATTGGGTAGGCATGGCGCTTTGCTAGAGGCCAACCTTGTCTTGTAAATCGGTATAAACGTAGTAGGAGGTACTTACGTGTTCGGATAGTCCGACGACCGAATTTACTGCCAATATATCTGGGGATCTCATGGGTCGTTTCCCAAAGATTCACCGATGACGTATGACTCGCATTCTAAATTAATCTGGGATTAATTAGAAGAGAGAGAAAATTAATCTGGGATTAATTGCAGAGATATTTTATCTGGGATAAAATATCAATTAAAGAGAGATAACGATTAATTTGGAATTAATCGAAGAATTAATATATTCGATATATTAAACGAAATTGGATTTCGACGCGGAATTAAAATTAGATTTTAATTCGGGCGAACGAATTAATTTAGAATTAATTCGTTAGCGACGTGAATAGTGACTTCGCTAGGCGTAATCATTTAATTACGACGCAACGGAAAATTCGTTAATTTGGAATTAGCGAACCCGATCCCGGGATTATTTGCGAGCGCATTCGCATTTTGAATTCGAGTGCGGCACGCAAGTCAAATCAAGCGTCAAATCGCTAGTCGCATCAAGCGTCAAATCACATGTCACTTTGAGTGATGTGACACTTGATTGATTGATGTGATTGAGTGATGGGAGTGGTTGGAGCCTTTATTGGCTTTGACTTTTGGAGGGAAAAAAATTGTATATGATTTATGGAAAATCATTTACCATTTTTTTTATGTAACAATTACCTCTCTCTCTCTTTGATTTATTCTCTCTCTCTCGGCAGCTCACTGCCATTTTCTTCTTCTGGTTTTGCTCAAAACCGAGCAGTGAAGAGAAGCAAGAGTAGGATTTTGTGGCAAAATGACAAGTGCTAGCACACTTACGAGACATGCGAATGTGATAGGGAAGTCCACCTATGAGCCGGGAACCATTCGACGAAGCTTGGAGCTTGACGAAGGACCACCATTGACGCCAAAACGATGAGCTTGGAGCAGTCCACTGCCGCAGTTCACAGTGAGCAGTTTTCATTTTTTGTTCGGCGCGCGTCGCTCAACCGATCGATGTGAGTATTCCACAACTTCGTTGATTTGTATTCGCACATATTTCATGCTTGTTTATGATCTTGAGACCTTAGCTAAAACCAACAATGGCATCTAGAACAAGGTTTGAGCATGAAAAAGTTTAGGGCTTAAAATTTGGGTAAAATGTTTTCAAGCATGATTTGGTTGAATTGGATGATTGAGTATGCTTAAAACATGTTGAATTGAAGATTGATTGGATCAATTTCATGAAATTGTGATTGGATCATTTTTTCCCCAAATTTTGTGTTGGCCGAATGGTATCCTAAATGTGTTCTTGGTGAATTTTGATTTTTTGATTCATTGGATGTGTTGGAAATCATTTGGGGATATTGATTTAATGTTAAATTGAATTTAATTGGATTGAATTTGATTTGGACAAAATAATTCCCCATTGCCGAGAGCTTTAGCATGTAAAATTGGGTTTGATTTTTGTTAAATTGTGTTGGACATGATTTAATGATGAAGAGCATGATTAATTGTACAAATTTGGTGTTTTGGAAATATTGATTTGGGTAATTAATAATGCTATACACTTTAGTTTAATTAAATTGGGAAATTGGATTTTTGTAATTTAATTATTTGGGCCTTAAATTGGATTTGGGCTTGTTGTGTTGTAATCGGGCTTATTGGGCTTAGTTGTACTAAGTTGGGTTTAGGAAAAATTGGTTGGATCCAATTAGACCCAAAACCGCTTCCATAAAGCCCAAATGCGACTTAATGGACCTTTAAAGTTTAATTGGGCCTAATGGGACGTTAATTTTAACGGAACCCGAGGCTTGGCCAAAGGCTACTGGAATGTGAAAAAAGGGCAAAGGCAAAATCATTATATTCTTCTGGGAAGAAAAAGGACATATCCCAAAATGTCTGCCTAAATTGTGGCAAACGAGATCGCGGAAGCGTGACTGCTGTTTGGACAAAGCAGACATGAAGGAATTGAAGACGAGCAAGGCTCTGACTTCAAATATGTTTGTCATATTATGTTCACTACTAGTATTAAAATTAGATTTTAAATACTTAGTGTGATACATAAATATATATTAATGTTCAGAATCTGTTTTGAACAGGATACTGACTTCAATCGAGATTAATCTGCGGATTGAAAACGGGACGAAAGTCGCTGTCTAACTGTAGATACCTAAGTTTAGGAACTACCCACGGGTGTGTACCTAAATTTGGAAACTGTTATAATGTAACTAGTTTGACTAGATACATTATCTCCATATCAGTGTTTAACCCGTTGCGGGTGAACCTTTATATTCTAGACCACTAAAGTGTTTTATTATATAAAGATGATATTGAGATAAACACATTAGATGTGAATAACAGAATTTATATTTTGAATATAAATAAATCTCAAACATATAACATGACAAACAAATAGCTCGAACTGATTTGATCAGAAGAAACTCAATTGTGGTATTGTTGTCTGGGACACAATTAAACAATAATCATATATCCACACTTTTGAAGAGTGGGTACTCGGACTGATTTGATTCTATTCAAATAAAGTCTACGAATCTAGTTTATTGGGCAATGTGCCTATAACACCTTTACTTGGTAAAAGTGTAAAAGCCACCTATCTGTTAGCCCTAGTTCATAGTGAAACAAGTGGGCCCATGTCTAGCTAGGCTAGATGTAGATATGAATATTTCGTGACCTTACGGATGTGGCATCGCGTTATGGTTATGTGTTTCTTTTGAAGAACACAATTCAGAAACTTTTAAAGTTTCGACACGAAATAGACAAACAGATCGGCTAAAGTATTAAACCGTCACAGTGAGACCGTAATGGAAAATACTTAAGCAATAAATTTCTAATATACTTGAAAGAGTATAGTATTCTTTCAAATGAGGACTCCTCCCGGAACACGTCAAGTTGACGGTGTGTCCGAACTGAGTAACCGAATTTTGTTGGACATGATAAGGTTAATCATGAGTCGCTCTGAGCTATCTTTTCCTTCAACAGATAAGCATTAACAGTGCAAAACTTATTTAGAATAAGGTTCCATAAAAATCTGTTTGACAGATTTCATATTAGATATGAACAGGAAAGAAACTGGATTTCACATTCCTGATAATTTGGGTATGCTAGGCATACGCTTGGATGATACCAAACTAGAACCCAAATTGGATAAGTGCCAATTGTAGGTTATCCTAGGGATACCAAAGTAATGTACTTATACATCTTACCAGAGAATAATTAGATTGTTGCTCACCATGCGGTTTTCCTAAGAGGAATACCTATATGCAGTGGTAAGTGGGAGGATAGTAAAACTCGATGAAAATCAGAGTAATACTATTCATAGCACCGATCCTTAATGGAACACAAAATAGTTCATCAAGGATGAAACTATTACCATTAATCTTCGAATACACAAGAACCGCGTAAGTCGGAGAGAGTCAGAAAACAACTTGGGGTATGGGTTTCTAATCTCACCTCGTAAAGATGTTAATATTTTGAGGTACACCAACTGACTACGTATAAGGAAGTGATACAAGGTATTGACTCCCTATTATGGCAAAGTGCCATGACATCCGAAATTTATTCCATGTATATCAACCAAGTTTGGATACTAGTTGATGTACCGCAAGGCATTGTGCCTATTGGTACTGTATAAGTCTTCAAAGAAGACATACATGGTAGGCAACATACCAACGTACTAAGCTAGGCTTGTAGCGGAAAGGTATCGTTATCAACATTGTGTTGATTACGATTCAACGTTTTACCTGTTGCCACGGTAAATCCATTTGGATAATGCTTGCTAAAGCTGCATGTTTCATTTATCAAATATGACAGCTTTACGGGAAAATCGCTTTCCTGAAAAGGAAACCTTTTGGAGGATGTTAATAACATCCTGTCGGTTTTGTCGTATTAAAACTAGCAAACAAGGTTTGCAGGTTGTTCGATCCATGTTTGGATTGATGCAAGCATAGGTTCTTGGAATTATCGTTTTGATGTAATCATAATGGTTTATGATTTAATTCAAAACGAAAATGATTCTTGTGTATATAAGAGGGTTAGTGGGAGCGCATTGACAGTGGTTGTCCTATAAATAATGATAATATGTCATTTCTTGGAAATGATATTCCCATAATAATAATCGGTGAAAGCTTGGCTTTCGAGAAAACTCTCCGAGAACTCGTACATTGAAAAATGTACGCGACCTGATGTCTCATACGCTTTGAGCATATGGATTCACAAACAGGCCAATCCAAGTGATAGACACTGGATTGATGTTAAGAACATCCGTTAGTATCTTAGAGAACTAAGGATGTTGTCTTAATCTGTGGAGAATGAGAACTTGAAGTGACTGGGATCACTACTGCAAGTTTCTTGAACCGATAAAAACAACTATAAGTCACAAAACGGTACTACAAAGTTTGAATAACGGAACAGTGAGCTGGAAATCTTCTAAGCAAGATGATGTTACCGTATAAACAACAAATGCGGGTTATTGCTGCAGCTGAGGCGGCAATAGAAGCCATTTGGGTCGATAAATAAATCTAATTAGATTAGATATAGTTCTGTTAGCAGCTGAGCTAGGCTTGAGCACATGCTAAAGAATTAATGGTCTCATCAATGATCCAGATATATACTTCGATATTCATCTGATTCGTTCGGATCATACATCGTGGCGATGTGATGATCGAATAAATTGCATCAGATGATAATCATGCAAATCCGCTGACAAAAGCCTTTTTCAGTAGTTTGAGCCAACCGTACATAGTTCAGGTGTAAGACACTCGAGTGACTGGCTATAGGCCAAGTGGGAGATTGTTGGACAATTATGACCCATAGCGTCACTATTTGTACAGATCATGGTGTTGTTGTACAAATTAACTATGTGACAAAGGAGATTGCACTATTATCATTTGTGATTAGATCACCTAGATATATAAATGATAGGAGGTCCCTATGATTTGTTCATGGACGGAGAATGATATGAGACAGTATCAGTCTACGAAGGATAAATCATTAAATATCCCTGGTCAGAGTATTATCGAGATTGGACATCGATAAATACGTAAAAGACTAGTATTACACTTGTGCGCGTTGTGAGGGCACAACGACATAGTTCTCATATATTTGGGTATAGGATAATCATGCAAGTGTAAAAGGAGGTTGTGTTTTACCGATTGTACGGGAAACAGCTTCGTTCTGGATAGACCCCATCAGAATTCCATTGGTAGTATGACTATGTGCCTATAGAAATCCGAAATCAGGGTAGGTGTATTTGGTTTTAACCTGAGACTTGCACCGCTAATACTTGCGACAATCAATATACTTTGGTTGCGGTCGTCCAGGGCTTTAACAGGTTCTGTGTATGCCTATTATGGGTATATTGAGAATCGTAGTGTTTTGGGTGTGATGTCAAGACGGAAGTGTCACTCCAGTCATATGGAGATGATGGTCACGTAGGATACGGTACTAGTACTCTTAACTACTGCAGTCATCGGATAAAATGACAAGGTCATGTTTATCCGATTATAGAGACTAGTTACCAGACATCTGACATGTGCTTCGTACGGGGCAGACACAATTTCAGCCCCAGGCCTAGCACGTGATCATCCGATACTGGACAGAAATACGCAATACTATGTATACTACGCCTGATATAGATCCTTTATTCATGTAAGGATATTTCCGGAGAATTGGGTAGGCATGGCACTTTGCTAGAGGCCAACCTTGTCTTGTAAATCGGTATAAACGTAGTAGGAGGTACTTACGTGTTCGGATAGTCCGACGACCGAATTTACTGCCAACATATCCGGGGATCTCATGGGTCGCTTCCCCAAGATTCACCGATGACGTATGACTCGCACTCTAAATTAATCTGGGATTAATTAGAAGAGAGAGAAAACTAATCTGGGATTAATTGCGGAGATATTTTATCTGGGATAAAATATCAATTAAAGAGAGATAACGATTAATTTGGAATTAATTGAAGAATTAATATATTCGATATATTAAACGAAATTGGATTTCGACGAGGAATTAAAATTAGATTTTAATTCGGGTGAACGAATTAATTTAGAATTAATTCGTTAGCGATGTGAATAGTGACTTCGCTAGGCGTAATCATTTAATTACGACGCAATGGAAAATTCATTAATTTGGAATTGGCGAACCCGAGCCCGGGATTATTTGCGAGCGCATTCGCATTTCGAATTCGAGTGCGGCACGCAAGTCAAATCAAGCGTCAAATTACTAGTCGCATCAAGCGTCAAATCACATGTCACTTTGAGTGATGTGACACTTGATTGATTGATGTGATTGAGTGATGGGAGTGGTTGGAGCCTTTATTGGCTTTGACTTTTGGAGGGAAAAAAATTGTGTATATGATTTATGGAAAATCATTTACCATTTTTTATGTAACAATTACCTCTCTCTCTCTCTTTGATTTATTCTCTCTCTCTCGGCAGCTCACTGCCATTTTCTTCTTCTGGTTTTGCTCAAAACCGAGCAATGAAGAGAAGCAATAGTGGGATTTTGTGGCAAAATGACAAGTGCTAGCACACTTACGAGACATGCGAATGTGATATGGAAGTCCACCTATGAGCCGGGAACCATTCGACGAAGCTTGGAGCTTGACGAATGACCACCATTGACGCCAAAATAGTGAGCTTGGAGCAGTCCACTGCCGCAGTTCACAGTGAGCAGTTTTCATTTTTTGTTCGTCGCGCGTTGCTCAACCGATCCATGTGAGTATTCCGCAACTTCGTTGATTTGTATTCGCACATATTTCATGCTTGTTTATGATCTTGGGACCTTAGCTAAAACCAACACCTTTTACAACCAAATGCACCCTTTTAGTATACCCACTCAACAAGGGATTCCACTAGCAC
>SKCR01011104.1:0-21961 GCA_019454045.1 Zanthoxylum bungeanum | reverse complement strand
TGGTTTTATATCATTTAAGTTATATACAAGTACATCTTTATTTAATCACAGTTATACCCTATTAATCTAATATGTTTCAATTATAAGGAATGAAATGCTCCAATTTATAGAGACAATGGTACTTAATTTGTAAATCTCCTTTATTAAGTAAACATTGAAGGAAAAGAGGTACTTTACAATAATGATTTCTTTGCTTACATCACAACAACGAGATAGTATATCATATTTCGGGTGTATATGACATCTCTCTCACAGCGGCTGGGTCTCACACTATTGTAGGGCCCAATTATCATGAGAAATGACATATATACCCGAAACATAATATAATTTTTCCACAACAACAGCTTTGCAAGTCCAATATGCTAACTGAGTGAGAGTTGCCTCAAGAATGCTAAAGATATCAACTGTTCAGTTTTTGATTAAGAGTTATCAAATAATTCATTTTCCTTTGATGCTTTTTTTTTTTTTTTTTTTTTCCAATACCATCTACATACTATTTTGCCCTAAAATAAGCTGGGAAAAATGCTCAAGTTTTGTACATAGTTCAAATTCAACTCAACCATATCAATTCTTTTTTTCCCCCTTTCATTTCTAATTTTCCTCTTTATCTCTCTCATTTTTGTATTGTTTCTATGATCTTCTCCATTTCATGTCTGTCTCTATTTACCAAAGAAGTAGAAACCATTTTCCTTTTTAAATTATAGGGATGCTTTTGTAATCAGTATGGGCTAATAAAGCGTGAGAGTGCTATTGGAATTGAAATCCAAAAGAAACTTTGTCATTTACTACTTGGACTATTCATAGGAGTTTGGCTATATTTTTGGTTTACAAATATATGATATTTTATGGACATTTCTAATAATATCAAGTATTATTCTTATTTTAACATTTATAATTTCCACCGTTTTAGTCCCTATTGATAAATGATTTTAGTTATGAATCTGGTATAAAACCAATGAGAGGATAAACTTTAAATTCATATAAAAATGTGGAATTTTTTTATTATTTAGAGGCAGTCATCCTAAATTTTTTTGGCCCATCACAACATGGATGATGAGACACAAAACAACCTTAGATGATTAGTATTTAGATGAATGTAAGACATTTCTTCCTCTTCTCACTTGGACCTCGAGTTGCCAAACATCATTTGGGCTGGACTCATGGGCCTATTCTAGAATACGCCTGGTCCAATCCAGTTTACATTCTTTTGTGCTTAAATTAAATAATTTTTAAACATTACTGTATGTAACCCCGGAGAAAATCTTTGGTACAACGGTGGTACCACGTCATCCATACAACAAGTCAATCATCATTTGCTACGCGTGTTAAAAAGTCAAAAAACAACTAAAAATAGGAAGAAAATTAAATATGTTATTTTTTAATTGGTTGGTGGTACCACGTCATCCATACCACTGTTGCACCAAAGATTTACTCCATCATTTGATTTTGATTTATTTTTTCCAAAAAAAGAAGTAGCAATTTAAAACACACGTGAATAAGAATCAATCAGCCAGGGTAAACTGTAGCATGAGTCCAAGTTTATTAAATCACGAGAGCATTCAGGGCGTGTTTGTCGGACCAATGGATAAGCACGTGTCACTCTTCCACTGGCTTGGGATTAGCCCGTGAGTATTCATTACCAAAGCTTTCACATGATCAAAACTCACCGTTTCAGTCAATATGATTAAATAATTTAAACGGACATTCCAATTCCAATTTCCAATTTCCAATCAACAATCCATCTTATCTTATTTTATTTATTTATAAGATTTATGTTGTTGACATGTAGCATTGATTGATACTGATTATTATTTTTATTCAAAACGTTGGAAATCCCGCTGTTAAATTATCTAATTTATATTTAAGTGAATCAAGTAAAAGCTTTAACTGTCTAATGCTCTTATAAGAAACATATCTCTTGGATTCGAATCATAATCTATTAACTAGATCCTGAATATTACATCACAAAATCACGTTCATTGGGAATGATACTGGTGATTATAACTTAATACTACAACAAATCACCAATATTGTTTCAAATTCTTATCCAATTTAGTCAAATTTTGGATAAGAAGTGGGAATAAATAACATTAGTAGACTCTGATTGAATTTCAAATACAATTGCTGACCTTTTTTTTATTTTTATTTTTACCATCATAACCTTATTAAGAGTCTGAATTTACTTATATTACACAACTTAGAGATTTACCAAACAATAACATAACTCAAAAACTTGTACTTGCTCACGGCAATAATATGGTCCTACTAACATTTGAACAGGACATATGTTCCCACTAATATTTTAATAGATATAAAAATATTGTTGGAAAATTTTTGTTTGTCTCTTTGTTTTTCCAAACCTTTTGAAGTGTTCCATAAAAGTTAATTAATTCCATTAATTAATTTAGTACTTCAAACGAAATGTCTCATTAATGAATGATAAATGTCATAATTATCTTTTATTTCCTTTTCTATATATAGGATGTGGTTTCTTTTAAATAGAGATAGATACAAAAACTCAATAATTAAAAATTTTTAAAGGAAAAATAGTTCTAGTTTGGGAAGAGTTCAAACACCTTAGTGGTTCGTTGGTAACGGGTTTTGGTGGTGCCCATACTCGTTCGGTTTCCGTTGTATCCTGGGAAACAATCGTCTCACGTTCTACTGCACCTTCGGTAGGGGACGAATTTGTTTTAAGGATATTGTTTGAAATCAACAAGCCTCAAATAGTGAAGATTTGGGCTGATTTCAGGGTCCGCTCGTGAGGGTCCGCTCATCAGCCTCTGCTCTTAGCCTCTGCTCTCAGGGTGACCCTCTGCTCTCAACCTCTGCCGTCAGGGTCTGCCGTGAGGGTCTGCTCTGTGGGTCTGATTCATGGTCTGCCGAGAAGGTCTGCTGGGCTGAAATTAAGCCTATTTCGGATTTCCTTGTAACTACCATTATATTTGTAATACATCTTAAAACAAAATTCGGTCTGTGGATATGGAAATCAGTCCAAACACAGTTGATTCGATTGTGGCAGCCTCTATGGCTGACCAAAGTGTTGTGGCAGCTTCTTCGGCTGGCCAACATGCTTCAGCCTCTGGGCTTAATCTGGCAGCCTCTGGGGCTGGCCAAGGTGTTGCTGCTCTATGGCTAGTCAACATGTTGGACATGTGAGCCATGTCAATCCTATTGCTGAAAAACCTGAAAAATTCACTGGTCAGAATTTCAAAAGGTGGCAACATAAGATGTTCTTTTACTTGACCATGTTGAACCTTGCGAAGTTCCTAAAGGAAGATGCTCATGTACCTGCGGAGGGTGAGATTGATATCCAAGTGATCAGTGCGATCGACGCTTGGAAACATTCTGAATTCCTATGTAGGAATTATGTGCTGAATGGGCTAAGTGATTCCTTGTACGGTGTATACGCCGGAATGAAAACAGCAAAAGGGCTTTGGGAATCTTTAGATCGGAAATATAAAACTGAGGATGCTGGCACTAAGAAATTTGTCGTAGGCCGATTCCTAGATTTTAAGATGGTTGATTCCAAAACTATATTAAGCCAAGTACAAGAACTGCAGATTATTCTAGCAGAAATTCATGCTGAGGGAATGAGTTTAAGTGAAACCTTCCAAGTAGCCTCGATAATTGAGAAACTACCACCTGGTTGGAAAGATTCAAGAATTATCTAAAGCAAAAGGAAAAGAAATGAGCATTGAAGACTTGGTTCTTAAGCTCAGAATTGAGGAAGATAACCGAGTATCTGACAAGAGAGGAATATCTCATGTGGCCAAGGCAAATATTGTTGAACATGGCCATAAGAACAAGAACCTCAAGAACAAAGGGTCAAAGATGGGCCCTCAATGAGGCGTTTCCAAGAAATCAAAATTTCAAGGAAGATGCTTCAACTGTGACAAAATGGGTCACAAGTCTTCTGAGTGCAGACTGCCAAAGAAGAAAAAGAAACAAAAGGCTAATGTGCTGGAAAACATGACTCAAGATGTTTTAAACATTAACCTTTCTGCTATGGTTTCTGAAGTGAATCTGGTGGGTTCTAACCCAAGAGAGTGGTGGATTGATACTGGTGCCACTCGACATGTGTGCTCGGACAAGAGCATGTTTTCTTCATTTGAGCCTGCTGGTAATGGGGAAAAAATATACATGGGAAATTCAGCAACATCTGAGATTGAAGGTCAAGGAAAAATGATTCTGAAAATGACATCTGGGAAAGAGTTGACTCTGAACAATGTTCTGTATGTACCAGAAATACAGAAGAATCTTGTGTCTGGATCGCTTCTGAACAAACATGGATTCCGGATGGTGTTCGAGTATGATAAAGTAGTTTTGACTAAAAATGGGATGTATGTGGGAAAATGGTATGTAACTGATGGGCTTTTTAAGCTCAATGCAATGGTTGTTAAACCCAAGAATATCAATAAAGCTAGTTCTTCTGCTTATATTGTTGAGTACTCTAATCTATGGCATGGTAGATTAGGACATGTTAATTTTAATTCATTGCGAAAATTAATTAACATGAATCACATTCCCAATTTTAAAATTGATAACAAACATAAGTGTGATACTTGTGTTGAGACAAAACTGACTAGATCATCTTTCCATAGTATTGAAAGAAACTCTGAACCACTTGATCTAATTCATACCGATGTATGTGATTTTAATTCAATACAATCGAGAGGTGGTAATAAATATTTTATTACCTTTATTGATGATTGCACGAGATTTTGCTATGTGTATTTGATGAAAAGCAATGACGAAGCTATAGAGAAATTTATTCTTTATAAGAATGAAGTTGAGAACCAACTGAATAAAAGAATTAAGGAGTTAAGAAGTGATCGTGGTGGTGAGTATGTTTTTCCTTTTGAATCACTTTGTGAACAAAATGGAATCATACATCAAACCACAGCTCCTTATTCACCTCAATCCAATGGGATTGCGGAACGGAAGAATCGTACCTTGAAAGAGATGATGAACGCTATGTTAATCAGCTCTGGCTTACCTCAGAATATGTGGGGAGAAGCTGTTTTATCAGCTAATTACCTTTTAAATAAGGTACCACAGAAAGAAGTAGGGAAAACTCCTTATGAAATGTGGAAATGAAGGGTACCTTCCTATAAATTCCTCCGAGTGTGGGGGTGTCTTGCCAAAGTAGTCATTCCTCCACCTAAGAAGGTGAAGATAGGACAAAAAACTGTTGATTGCATTTTCATAGGATATGCACATAACAGTAATGCCTATCGATTTCTTGTGCATGAGTCTAATATACCAGATATTCACAAGAATACGATCATAGAGTCGATGAATGCATCATTTTTGGAATATGTTTTTTCCCTGTAAAACTAATTCGAATTCTAATGTGCACAAACGAGCACATGAGACTATCCTTGAAGATAGTCAGGACCAAGAACACATAAATGTTCCAGGGGATCAACAAGATGTGGAACTTGAACCAAGACGTAGCAAAAGAGCTAGAACGGAAAAATCATTTGGTCCAGATTTTCTGACATTTTTGCTAGAGAATGACCCTCAAAGCTATAACGAAGCTGTAAGGTCAGTGTAGACAACAGAACCTGGGCGACGCTGTTCTAGGCTCGCGGCCTAGTTGGGAAATACGAAATAACATGGAGTCGCCACCCGGTGTGAACCGGGATAAAGATTTAAGGCCGCACTCACCCCTCGCAAGGGAAGACCTCAAACCGTTGGGTTCGGAATGGTCCCTTACTTATGTCACTTGTGATGATATAATGTGTGCAATGAATCAACCAAGTCTACTCAATAATCATGCTCAAGGGTACTTAGATCTAACATGCTTTCATCCAAATAACTCCACGCAATGTAACACAACGAGCATATTAAACCATTAAATCAACATGTATAAATCATTATCCAAACACATCATAAACTATTAACATGCATAAAGGACAACCTAAATATGCTTTAACAAATAAATAACAAACTAAATTAAACCATGCTTTAAATAATAAACGAATAACCTAAAGACTGTAACATGCTCAAATACAAATTTGGATGAAACGAGATACGTGTATCTTAAGTGGTACGTGGCGTTGTATCCCGAATGCAGACCATACTACCGTCCATTCGGAATCGGCTACGGAATTTACGTCCGGGTTTCCATCCGATATATCACAAAAGGGAACACATATCCCGCTCATCCAACAATCACATCATGCCTCAAACGACTCTCATGCGATAATATTCAAATTAAATAAAATAAACGAAAGATAATGAATAAAAGGTGCCCTCAGGTCTAACCTCTTTTTTCGTTCCTCGAAAGCGCGTTACACGGCCGTCGGAAGGATTGATACTCCGTAACTTTTCTGGTTCACTAATCCAACGATTTTCCTCGCGGTTTCACTGCTCGGTTTGTTTTTTTCACTCCGTTTTCTCTACTGTTTTAAGGGTATTTTCTGGTTACTGTTTCAGGTCTATTAGGTTACTGTTTTGGGGACTGTTTTCAGAGATTTGGGGACTGTTTTGGCATGGTTTAGGGACTGGTTTGGGTGTGATTTACTGGCAGGTTTTGGGATTGTTCTGCGGCAGTTTAAGGGGGGAATATGTGGCAGTTTAAGGCTTATTTCAGGGAGGTTTTGCGGCAGTTTAAGGGGGAGTTTTTGGTGCGATGTTGGGCAGTGAAGGGAGGCTTGAACTGGGCAGTAAAATGGCTATTTTAAGGCAGTTTTTTTGGACAGGATTTGTGGAGGTTATAAGGGGTGCGTGGTTGTCAGCATAGGCGTGAGATGAAGACAATTAGCGTGAGGGTAGGCAGGCTTTTGTATGCGTGGGGCTTGGGGCTGATGCGTGAATTGGTGGAGGGCTTGCGTGCGTGTAGTGGGCAAGGGCTGTTACGTGGCTGAGTTGGCTACTTGAAGGGCTTGTTACGTGGCTGTGGTTTGAGGTGTTTGTGAGTGCTGTTGGTTGCTTGAAGGGCTTGTTAAAGGTCAGTTCGTGTGTGGGTTTATGGGCAGTTTTGACGTGTATTCGAAGCAGTTTCTGGTTGGTGATTTGCGGCAATATGGAGGTCTTTTGGGCGTGAGTTGGTAGAGAGGTTTTGGTGCTGTGTGGTGAGGGCTGTGAGTTGTTTTGAGTGAAGTCAAAAGGGGCAGTTACGTGAAGAAGGCATGGGCTGATTGAGTGTAATTGATGCGTGAATTTGGGTGCTGGGTGCGTGAGTTTTTGATGGTTGTGTGTGAGTGAGTGCGTGGTTTAGGGAGAGGTGAGGTGCTGTGTCTGTCCGTTTGTGAAAGGCTGGTGAGTGGGCTGAAGGTATATGGTGTGTTATGAAGAGTGTGTGTGGCGTGAGGCAGTCTTGCTACGTGGCTAGTGGACTGTTTGTGAAGCGTGATGAAGGGCTGGTGAATGGTCAAGGGGGCAGTGCGGCGTGAGGTTGAAGTTGGCTAGTGGCGTCTTTGTGGCTAGGTGGCGAGGGAGTGAGGGCGTGGCATGTTGGTCAGGGGCAAAGTGGTGTGAGTGGGGACGTGAACGGCAGGTGGCGTTAAAGGGGCGTGAAGGATGGTGCTTGGCCTGAGGCTTGGTTTCAGGCGTTTAGCGTGAGGAGGCTGGGGCTATTGGTGCGTCTGTTTGTTGGAGGGACGTGAGCTGGGTTTATAGGTTGCTCGGCAGTTTGAGTGGAGTTTATGCGTGGGTGTTGCCGAGAAGAAAGACTGGCTGCGTGAAGGATGTGTGGTTGAGAGAGAAGAGCACGTGAATGATTCAGGGGTAGTTATGTGAGCTGAGCGTCCAGGAGGAGGGGCGTTCTCTGAGCTAGGGTTTTATTGGTTTGCTTGTGTTTTTGCCGTGAATCTTTAGAGAGGTGAGAGGAGAAGATGTTTAGGGTTTTGTAGGCACTGCATTTTTACACATAAGTCCCTATGATGAGTCTCATTTTGGAGACACTACCTTTTAAGTCACGGAGGTCACGGGAAACGGACATCGGAAGGGGAAATTCAGAATAAACAAGGTTCACTGTTTTCGTTAGTGCTGCGTTCGTGTTTACGTTCGAACGTCAAACGGATTGCGGGCGTTCGTGCCGTGTTCGAGGAAGCGTTCGAACGGTGTCGGTAATTCTGGTTTTGCTGCTAGCCTCACATCCAGCCCAATTAGCCCCCCAAAGCCATAAAACACATCCCAATTTAAATAAATAAATATTAATTAAAACATTAACTAAATAATATAATAACTAAATTAATTAAATGATTAAATAAAACATATACCAAACATAAAATAAACAATTACCAACTTAAACTAAAATCATGCCTAAATTAAACAAATCACACACTAAATCAAAATATAATCATGCCTAATTAAAATCAATCAACCAATTATATTCCCAATCTAATAAGATTATTCCCAAACTTAAAATATTGTATTCCTAATCCAAGCCAATCAAATATTCAACCTTCCCTATCTAGCCAAGATTTGTCCCCCCTCAATCTTTGACTTCCCTTAACCAAACCAAATCAAATTCCTTTCCTTGTCAAACCTAACCCTTTGCCTATAAAAAGAACCCTTCACCAACCTTCTCAACCCTAGCTAGCTACCCCCCTAACTCATACACAACACACATAAAAATACAGGAGAAGACACCCAAAAACAGTAAGCAAAAGATAAAGAGGAAATAGGAGCAGAACGGAGTTCGAGCCGCAAGCAAAACAGTAAAGACAACGAACGAGAACAGTGAACCGGGAGAGTTGCGGAGCATCCACCCTTCCGACGATCGTGTACCGTACATCCGAGAGGTGATTTAAAAGGTTAGACCTGAGGGTACCTTTTCATTAGTTTATATTCATTTTTTATTGAATTCTATTCGCATGAGAGTCGTCTATGAATGCATGTTGTGGTCTTTGAGTAGATAAATATGCATGAATTATGAGATGTAATATGTTGTGGGTATTGGATGAATGAGAGATGTGTCAACTCTCGCGGTATATCGGATGGAAACCCGGACATAAATTTCATAGCCGATTCCGAATGGACGGTAATATGATCTGTACTCGGGCCACAACTCCACGTACCGCTTGGGTAAACGGCACCATCTTTCTTTTGTATTGTGTTGCTTTTGTTTATTTAGTTTTCTTTACTTGAATTCAATATGTTGTTTTCGTATGCATGATTCAACCAAGTGCATGGGCTTAGTGAGTTAGTCCAAAGGTCCTCCATTTGGGAGACAAAGAGCGAAAAGGCCACCTTTGTGACACTACTTCGCCGCGCGCGGTTGATGTGTGTTCGTTGGATGCAAGACACGTTCAATCGGACATACTTAGAATAGTATGATTGTCTTTGTGTTTGTATGCATGATGTGATGTGACGCGCATGGGCTTAGTATGTTGGTCTAAAGGTCCTCTCTTTGAGAGATCAAGAGCCCCCAAAAGGCCACCTTTACGGCAGTACTTCGCGCCGCGCCCCTTTATTTTGTTGTTTATGCATGGTGTCCCATTTCATGCATCAGGTCCGTTCCCGTTCGAACGCGTTTACGAACGCAACTCGAACGCGCATGCATTTTTTGCCTTATCACGCATCAGGTCTCATTTCCGTTCGAACGCGTTATCAAACGCCATACGAACGCGAGCATTCTGTTTCATTTCCGTTCGAACGTGTTTACGAACGCGAACATTCTGTTTCATTTCCGTTTGAACGCGTTTACGAACGCTACTCGAACGTGAGCATTCTGTTTCATTTCCGTTCGAACGCGTTTACGAACGCTACACGAACGCACACACACTGAACTGAGTCTGTCTTATTATATTCATGCATAATTGCCTATTGATTGATCTTTCTTGTGTTATATAGCCAACTGTATTATTTGTATTCAAGTATGATTAGGTTGTTAGCATGTTATTTGGTTAATAGGTTCATGAGATAGTACTCAAGCATGATTATGTTGTTCTTAGTTTTCCATAACATAGGATTGAAATATGTTCATGAGATTGCCATGTGACATTGTATGTTGTGATGAACTTGTTGATGTATGCATATGAATTTAGAAGCATGATATTCTTGGAAATAAATGTTATTTAAGCCTGATTAAATTATTATATAAATCCTTTTTATTACAAGTGACATAAGTAAGGGACCATTCCGAACCCAACGGTTTAAGGTCTTCCCTTGCGAGGGGTGAGTGCGGCCTTAAATCTTTGTCCCGGTTCACACCGGGTGGCGACTCCATGTTATTTCGTACTTCCCATCTAGGCCGCGAGCCTAGGAACGGCGTCGCCCAGGTCCTGTGTCCTACAGTCTGGCGACTCCACTGGGGATAAGAGAATTGGCCCCGAAATATTGACTTGTGATGTTTGGATTTGTGTTTTAATTGACCGTGTCTATAGTGGATAAAGTAAGGGTTTAATCAAAGGCATTTTTGGGCTAGGTAATGGTTTGGTGTCTTCCTTCATTCACTACCTTTCTAGAAGGAAAAGCTGTGAAGGCACCTAGATAGCCATATACTTGTAGCCTATTGTGGTGGACTAATTTGGAGGACTCGTTGTTTATATCCTGACAACAAGCGATAAGAGCCTAAGAGGCTTGGGTATTTAAGTGAGCCTCGCTCCACCTTCCCTCTGGGGGATCTACAACGGGAAATCCATTTGACAGTCCGTCACACACCATAGCTCATTGGCACGTACCTTAGTGTATAAAAAAGGGTGCGCTCACTTGGTTGCTCGAACCCTTGAGTGGGGAGACCTAGTTGTGGGCCATCCTTCGCCGTGAGAGCCTTTGTCTATACTCTTACTAACCCACCTATAGACCGGGTTGGCTCAAGTAGCAATTATTTCCTTGAGTATGTGCTTGTGGACCATCCTCATTTGGATGCAGTTGGACTATTGTCAGAAATGCGGGCTTGCTGGGCCATTTAAACTGGGGCAAGTTCGCACCGTATGACTATTAGGCCAAAAGCTTCTGAAATATTTATGGGCCACTTTGTAAAAATTATTATGTCATGTTTGCATCATCTTGCTTGTGTTTGAGAATATCGTTGTTTGGATCCATTTGGACCACTTATCATGGGATATGGGCTTGTTGGGCCATTTAAACTGGGACAAGAACACATCTTATGACGATTGGGCCAAAAGGCTTCTAAATAACAATGGGCCATTTTATGATTGGTGATCGGAATTTTATCATTTGGATTTAGTTGGGTCTTTGCCATAAGACATGAACTCGTTAGGCCATTAAACTGGGACGGGTTCACTCTTATGACAGTTGTCCCAAAAACTTCTAAAATGATAATAGGCCGATTTGTTTGAGAATTTTATTTGATTGAATATATGTTATATACTTCTTATGCACATCATGCATACATACATCATGTTAACCCTTGTGTTCTCTGAAAGTCATCATAGATTCCCGTTGGGTTAGAAAAAAGGGAAGACTCACCAAAATACCGAGAACAGACATGAGTGAATCAGATACTGAGATATCCCGGATAGATCAGTTGGAAAGTGGCTTCGCCAAGATTACTGAACAGTTGCAAGCCTTGACTGCTGCCATGACAAATATGGTGTGCCCCGTGCTGGGAGAATTCTGAGAATGTAAGGCGCGAGAAGCCCCTCCGAATGGGTTGGGGGATGATATCCCCCCGCTTTTGATGATGACATGGCAGAATATGCAACAGACAGAGTGATTGGGTCTCAGGCAGAATTTCAGAAGCTTCGGGATCAGGTTGAAACAGTTACCCGTAAGATAAGGGGTAAGAATGAAGATTTGCTAGACTATGAGACAATGAAGTTTGAGGAGCAGTGTGCCAGCGCAGTTTAAATGCCGGATTTGGCTAAGTTCAATGGAAATGGAGATCCGAGGGTGCATCTCCGTCAGTATGTGTCTGTATGAGTTCAGTTGGCCTGTCTCAAGCGCCAAGTCCAAAAGATGTTTGGGATGTCACTCGAGGGGGCACCTGTGGTTTGGTATCATAGCCTTGAGAAGAAGGTTAAGGAAGATTGGAAGGAACTAGCTGATGCTTTTCTGAAGCAGTATGTTACAGACTTGGAGATTGATTTGTCACTCCGAGATTTGGAGAACACTAAGCAGAAGCCGGAGGAGAGCTTCAAAGAGTATGTAGACCGCTGGAGAAGCCAGCTTCTGAAGATGCAGACTCGACCCTCTGAGAAGGACCAGATCAAAATGATCATCAAGGGCACCAAGCCCTCTATTTATGGCAAACTGAGGAGAATGACCTCCATGATTGCAGACTTTCGGCAGTTGAGGGAAACTGTCATGGATATTGAGGAAGAAGAGGCCGAGAATAGAAAATTCTATGGTCTAAACAGGAAGCCCATTGGGGGACATTCAGGAACTATGCCTGCTACTGCTGAAGTCACTGCCATTAAGAACAGACGATTTTCTAACCTTGGTAAGCCTCTTTCAAAGGTATTCGAAAAGCTGAAGGCACATGGACTCTTAAAACCATTGGAACCTAGGCCCATTCCAAATCCGTGCCACCTCACATGAACTTAAACTTATACTGTCACTTCCACCAAGAAAAAGGCCATGACACCCCGACAACTGCGCCTGCGCCCGCCTCAGGCATGAAATCCAAAACCTCATCGATGCCATACAAATACCCGACCCAGAAAAAGAACAACCCAACGCACACAGAAATCCCCTGCCAACTACATGATCAACTCTGGCCTACCCGAAACCCTTGTCCTCCAAACTCTCAACCACTCAGCTTCATAGGAATAAGGGATAACAATGGTGAAGAACCATGGGCTGAAGAAGAAGGCACTGTTGTTTCTCCTAGTTTATCTTGCACTTTTAATAAGACATTGATTTTGTTCGAACGTTTCCTCAACATTAATAAAGGTGATCATTTCATTTATCTGCCTAAGACTATTACTTTCAAACTTGCAACATGAGTGTGTTCAATCTTGGTAATATGATACTCAGAACACGGGGAATCCTCGAATAAACAAGCAGGGGGGCAGTGAGAGCATCAGACTTGGAAGGGAATTAGTTCACCAAGCCGATCAACTTAGACAGATTAAAGTGGTGGCTTGCCTGAGGAAAGGAAGACTGAGCAGTCACCAAGAGAATTGGCAGAAGACCTAACCCGACGGGATAGGAACATTCATGCATGCATACACGTAACACATTTTTGCATCCTTTTGTGTTTGTTTTGTGTTCACAGGTTTTAAAGAATAAGAAAAGCGGCAAAGAACAAGCTAATCAGAAACGGTAAAAAGCACAGTATCGGATTCAGGTAATGATTCCAGGGCGAGGCCCATATCAGTATCAGTCTGGGGGCGAGGCCCCTATCAGTATCAGTCTGGGGGCGAGGCCCATATCAGTATCAGTCTGGGGGCGAGGCCCATATCAGTATCAGTCTGAGGGCGAGGCCCATATCAGTATCAGTCTGGGGGCGAGGCCCATATCAGTATCAGTCTGGGGGCGAGGCCCACATCAGCATCAGTCTGGGGGCGAGGCCCATGTCAGTAGCAGTTGGGGCCGAGGCCCACTTCAGCAATCAGTTTGGGGGATTCCCAGGGTCGAGGCCCACATCAAACACAGTTTGGGATGAATCCCGAGGGTCGAAGCCCACATCAGCATCAATTTGGGGGCGAGGCCCATGTCAGTAGCAGTTGGGGCCGAGGCCCACTTCAACATCAGTTTTGGGGATGAGTCCAAGGGTCGAGGCCCGCATTACTTCCGTATCAGCATTACCGGGTATGGCATTCTGGGGGCGAGGCCCATACTACATCGTATCAGCATTGCCGGGTATGGCATTCTGGGGGCGAGGCCCCTACTACATCATATCAGCATTGCAGGGTATGGCATCCTGGGGGCGAGGCCCGCATCACATCAGATCAGTTCCGCCGAGAATGGCTCTCCGAGAATGGAGATATAGTCCGGGAATGGACAGCTCGAGAATGAGCACGCCGAGAATGGCACTCCAATAACGGAAGTACAGTTCATGAATGAACAAGCCGGGAATGGCACTCCAAGAATGGAAGCACAGCTTGAGAATGAGCACGCCGAGAATGACACTCCGATAATGGAAGTACAGTTCAGGAATGAACAAGCCGGGAATGGCACTCCAAGAATGGAAGCATAGTTCGAGAATGAACACCTCACAGTAAAGGATCGGGAATAAAGCCCACACTCAATACAGTTCGGGAAGAAAGCCTACACTCAGTGCAGTTCAGGAAGAAAGCCTGCATTCAATACAATTCGGGAATAAAGCTCGGGAGGATAAAGCCTCATCTCAACAGTTCGAGAATAAAGCTCGAGAGGAAGAAAGCCTCATGTCAGTATAGTTTGAGAATAAAGCTCGGGAGGAATAAAGCCTCATCTCAAAAGTTCGGGAATAAAGCCCACATTCGGTACAGTTCAGGAACAAAGCCTGCATTCAGTTCAAAACAGCTTGGGAATAAAGCCCAAATTCGGTACAGTTCAGGAACAAAGCCTGCATTCAGTTCAGTTCAGGAAAAAACCTATATTCAGTTCAGCTCGGGAATAAAGCCCACACTCAGCACAGTTCGGGAATAAAGCCCACACTCAATACAGTTCGGGAACAAAGCCAGAGGAAGAAAGCCTCATATCAGTATAAGTTTGAGAACAAAGCTCAAGGGGAAGAAAGCCTCATTTCAGTACAGTTCGGGAATAAAGCTCGGAGGAATAAAGCCTCATCTCAACAGTTCGGGAATAAAGCCCACATTCAGTACAGTTCAGGAATAAAGCCTACATCTAGTTCGGTTCAGGAAGAAAGCCTGCATTCAGCTCAGTACGGGAATAAAGCCCACATTCAGTACAGTTCAGGAATAAATCCCACATTCAGTACAGTTCAGGAAGAAAGCCTACATTCAGTTCAGTTCAGGAAGAAAGCCTACATTCAGTTCAGTTCAGGAAGAAAGCATGCATTCAATAAAGCTCAAGAGGAAGAAAGCCTCATATCAGTATAAGTTTGAGAACAAAGCTCAAGGGGAAGAAAGCCTCATGTCAGTACAGTTCGGGAATAAAGCTCGGGAGGAATAGAGCCTCATCTCAACAGTTCGGGAATAAAGCTCGGGAGGAATAAAGCCTCATCTCAACAGTTCGAGAATAGAGCTCGGGAGGAATAAAGCCTCATCGCAACAGTTCGGGAATAAAGCCCACAGTCCAAACAGTCATGGAATAAAGCACTATCTCTACACAGTAAGCAGTTCGGGAATAAAGCTCGGAGGAATAAAGCCTAATCTCAACAGTTCGGGAATAAAGCTCGGGAGGAATAAAGCCTCATCTCAATACAATTCAGGTTGAAGGAACAGGCCGAGAATGACACTCTAAAAATGGAGCACGGTTCGGGAATGAACCAGGGGTCACAGCACCTCACCACACCAAATCAACGCAACTCAGCACATGGTAAGTCAAGTGGCAGCTGGCGAGCCAGGTAAGTAGAAATGCATTGCATAACTTTGATAGGATTGTCACTGTTGCACATTACACAAGTCCCATCAAAGTGGGGGCGACTGTAGGCACTGCATTTTTACACATAAGTCCCTATGATGAGTCTCATTTTGGAGACACTACCTTTTAAGTCACGGAGGTCACGGGAAACGGACATCGGAAGGGGAAATTCAGAATAAACAAGGTTCACTGTTTTCGTTAGTGCTGCGTTCGTGTTTACGTTCGAACGTCAAACGGATTGCGGGCGTTCGTGCCGTGTTCGAGGAAGCGTTCGAACGGTGGTCGGTAATTCTGGTTTTTTGCTGCTAGCCTCACATCCAGCCCAATTAGCCCCCCAAAGCCAATAAAACACATCCCAATTTAAATAAATAAATATTAATTAAAACATTAACTAAATAATATAATAACTAAATTAATTAAATGATTAAATAAAACATATACCAAACATAAAATAAACAATTACCAACTTAAACTAAAATCATGCCTAAATTAAACAAATCACACACTAAATCAAAATATAATCATGCCTAATTAAAATCAATCAACCAATTATATTCCCAATCTAATAAGATTATTCCCAAACTTAAAATATTGTATTCCTAATCCAAGCCAATCAAATATTCAACCTTCCCTATCTAGCCAAGATTTGTCCCCCCTCAATCTTTGACTTCCCTTAACCAAACCAAATCAAATTCCTTTCCTTGTCAAACCTAACCCTTTGCCTATAAAAAGAACCCTTCACCAACCTTCTCAACCCTAGCTAGCTACCCCCCTAACTCATACACAACACACATAAAAATTACAGGAGAAGACACCCAAAAACAGTAAGCAAAAGATAAAGAGGAAATAGGAGCAGAACGGAGTTCGAGCCGCAAGCAAAACAGTAAAGACAACGAACGAGAACAGTGAACCGGGAGAGTTGCGGAGCATCCACCCTTCCGACGATCGTGTACCGTACATCCGAGAGGTGATTTAAAAGGTTAGACCTGAGGGTACCTTTTCATTAGTTTATATCATTTTTTATTGAATTCTATTCGCATGAGAGTCGTCTATGAATGCATGTTGTGGTCTTTGAGTAGATAAATATGCATGAATTATGAGATGTAATATGTTGTGGGTATTGGATGAATGAGAGATGTGTCAACTCTCGCGGTATATCGGATGGAAACCCGGACATAAATTTCATAGCCGATTCCGAATGGACGGTAATATGATCTGTACTCGGGCCACAACTCCACGTACCGCTTGGGTAAACGGCACCATCTTTCTTTTGTATTGTGTTGCTTTTGTTTATTAGTTTTCTTTACTTGAATTCAATATGTTGTTTTTCGTATGCATGATTCAACCAAGTGCATGGGCTTAGTGAGTTAGTCCAAAGGTCCTCCATTTGGGAGACAAAGAGCCGAAAAGGCCACCTTTGTGACACTACTTCGCCGCGCCGGTTGATGTGTGTTCGGTTGGATGCAAGACACGTTCAATCGGACATACTTAGAATAGTATGATTGTCTTTGTGTTTGTATGCATGATGTGATGTGATGCGCATGGGCTTAGTATGTTGGTCTAAAGGTCCTCTCTTTGAGAGATCAAGAGCCCCCAAAAGGCCACCTTTACGGCAGTACTTCGCCGCGCCCCTTTATTTGTTGTTTATGCATGTGTCCCATTTCATGCATCAGGTCCGTTCCCGTTCGAACGCGTTTACGAACGCAACTCGAACGCGCATGCATTTTTTGCCTTATCACGCATCAGGTCTCATTTCCGTTCGAACGCGTTATCAAACGCCCATACGAACGCGAGCAGCATTCTGTTTCATTTCCGTTCGAACGTGTTTACGAACGCGAACATTCTGTTTCATTTCCGTTTGAACCTTTACGAACGCTACTCGAACGTGAGCATTCTGTTTCATTTCCGTTCGAACGCGTTTACGAACGCTACAAAACGAAGCACAACAACCTGAACTGAGTCTGTCTTATTATATTCATGCATAATTGCCTATTGATTGATCTTTCTTGTTTTATATAGCCAACTGTATTATTTGTTTCAAGTATGATTAGGTTGTTAGCATGTTATTGGTTAATAGGTTCATGAGATAGTACTCAAGCATGATTATGTTGTTCTTAGTTTTCCATAACATAGGATTGAAATATGTTCATGAGATTGCCATGTGACATTGTATGTTGTGATGAACTTGTTGATGTATGCATATGAATTTAGAAGCATGATATTCTTGGAAATAAATGTTATTTAAGCCTGATTAAATTATTATATAAATCCTTTTTATTACAAGTGACATAAGTAAGGGACCATTCCGAACCCAACGGTTTGAGGTCTTCCCTTGCGAGGGGTGAGTGCGGCCTTAAATCTTTGTCCCGGTTCACACCGGGTGGCGACTCCATGTTATTTCGTACTTCCCATCTAGGCCGCGAGCCTAGGAACGGCGTCGCCCAGGTCCTGTGTCCTACAGGTTTGTTGTTGTTTATATAGTGAGAGGATAGGGTTAGGGTTTCTGCATGGGTTATTAGGAAACAAAATCAATTAATATATGTGTATTTAGTTTGATTATAATTTAATTTAATTAGATTTTAATTTAATTTAATTATTAAGGCAATGAATTATTTAATTTTGGGAGTGATTTATTTTAATTTTGGAATTTAATTTAATTGGTTATAATTGGTTTTAATTTAAATTAATTTAATTCAATTAATTTTAATTTAATTTAATTTGTGATATGTATTTTAAATGTTTTAATTATTTATTTGTGAGATATAATTTAATGGGTTTGGTGTGTTTTAAAATAGAGGTCCAACAAGCGAACCCGAAGCGAAACAAGTGAGTTAAATCCGACCAAATGTTAATTTCCAACTTTGCCCTTCCGACATCTGTTTCCCGCGACTTAAAAGGTACTGCCTCCAAATGAGACTCATCATCGGGTTTCACATGCAAAAATGCAATGCCTATAGTCAGCTGATGGTGCTTTGTGGAAAGATGCCATCAATGGTGAAATTGAATCCATCTTACAAAACCACACCTGGGGGTTGGTGAATTTTCCTCAAGGATGTAAACATTTAGGGTCTAAGTGGATTTTCAAAAAGAAAATGAAGGCAGATGGATCAATTGATAAGTACAAAGCAAGACTTGTAATTAAAGGTTACAGACAACATGAAGGTCTTGATTACTTTGATACTTATTCTCATGTAACGAGAATAAATTCCATAAGGATGATAATAACGATTGCTGTTTTGCGCAATCTTGAGGTACATCAGATGAATGTGAAAACAGTTTTTCTAAATGGAGATTTAGATGAAGAAATCTACATGGAACAACCTGAAGGCTTTATAGCTCCAGGACAAGAAGAGAAAGTCTGTAAGTTAGTAAAATCCTTGTATGAATTGAAACAAGCTCCGAAACAATGACATAAAAAGTTTGATGACACCATGTTGTCCAAATGGTTTCACAATCAATGAATGTGATAAGTGTATTTATGTCAAAGAGACAGAAATTGGCTATGTCATTTTATGTCTCTACGTTGATGACATTTTGATTGTCGGGAGTAATGTTAAAATGGTGAAATCTACCAAGAATATGCTGAAATCTAAGTTTGACATGAAAGACATGGGTCTTGCAGATGTCATTCTGGGAATAAAGATCTCGAGAAGTCCAGATGGATTTATTCTTGATCAGTTGCACTATGTGGACAAGATTCTTGGTAAATTCAACAATGATGATTCTGTTGTGGCTAGAACTCCTTTAGATGTGCGTCTACACCTATCGAAGAATAGAGGAAAAAGTATTTCTCAAGTAGAATACTCTAGAGTGATCGGGAGTTTGATGTACTTATCGAGTTATACCAGGCCTGATATTTCCTGTACAGTAAACAAGCTCAGCAGATATACGAGTAATCCAGGGGTTGATCACTGGAAAGAAATTGTAAAAGTACTCCAGTACTTACGTTTTACTCGTAATTATGGGTTGCACTATCTTAGATATCCAGCTGTAATCGAAGGATACAGTGATGCTAATTGAATATCTGATATGAAAGACTCAAAGTCTACTAGTGGTTATGTGTTTACACTAGCAGGTGCAGCTATATCATGGAAATCCTTCAAACAGACTGTGATAGCCAAATCTACAATGGAATCAGAATTCATTGCATTAGATAAGTGTGCTGAAGAAGCAGAATGACTTCGAAATTTTCTAGAGGATATTCCAAGTTAGCCTAAGCCGGTGCCATCAATTTGCATTTATTGCGATAGTCAATCTGCAATTGGAAGGGCACATAACAATATGTATAATGGTAAGTCTAGACATATTCACCGTAGACATAATACCGTTAGACAATTACTCTCTACTGGAGTTATTCGATTGACTATGTAAAGTCAAAGGATAACATTGCGGATCCGCTAACCAAAGGGTTAACAGAGAGTTAGTTGAGAAATCATCGAGGGGAATGAGACTAAAGCCCGTTAGATAAATGTTTATTACGAAGGAAAACCCAACCTTGTTGACTGGAGATCCCAAGATCTAGGTTCAATGGGACAACCCACTCGTATAAGACATATCTGGTTCACTGTAGGGGGTTACCCTCTAGTCCATTCCTATGGTGAAATAAAACAGTGATGCTTGTATGGATAGAGGTTAAGCAAAGGCTTTTAATGATTCTTATGCGTCGGAAATCCGAGCAGAGTATCACGAGATACTCTTAAATAAGAAATCACCTATGTGAAAGAGAAGTGAGGCCTCTTCAAAGGGAATTGTATGTGGCTCAATTCTTAGAAACTCTTGCAGAACCAGGTTGATGTTCATGGCCAAAATGAACATAAAAATGAGAACTCTGATGTGTTAGGTAAAACATCTGTGTGATATATGTTTTCCATTTTCATGAACGGAAGTACAGTTCAATGACATCGCGTCCACTGTCAGCCAGAAAATGAGATATATTTTCACAATGGAAGGTTCAAAGGCTGAGGCCCACCTATCCTATGCAGGTGTTGAACTGTTGAACTCTTTTAGGTCAAAATAAAATATTTTATTTGACGATTTTTGCCAATTTCATTAATGTGGGGGATTGTTGGAAAATTTTTGTTTGTCTCTTTGTTTTTCCAACCTTTTGAAGTGTTCCATAAAAGTTAATTAATTCCATTAATTAATTTGGTACTTCAAACGAAAGGTCTCATTAATGAATGATAAATGACATACTTATCTTTTATTTCCTTTTCTATATATAGGATGTGGTTTCGTTTTAAATAGAGATAGATACAATAACTCAAGAATTAAAAATTTTTAAAGGAAAAATAGTTCTCTGTTTGGGAAGAGTTCAAACACCTTAGTGGTTCGTTGGTAACGGGTTTTGGTGGTGCCCATACTCGTTCGGTTTCCGTTGTATCCTGAGAAACAATCGTCTCACGTTCTACTGCACCTTCGGTAGGGGACGAAATTGTTTTAAGGATATTGTTGAAATCAACAAGCCTCGGAATAGTGAAGATTTTGGCTGATTTCAGGGTCCACTCGTGAGGGTCCGCTTATCAGCCTCTGCCTCCGCTCATCAGCCTCTGCCTCCGTTCGCCAGCCTCTGCCTCTGCTCTCAGCGTCAGCCTCTGCTCTCAGCCTCTGCCGTCAGGGTCTGCTCTCAGGGTCTGCCATGATGGTCTACTATGTGGGTCTGATTTCAGGGTCTGCCGAGAAGGTCTGATTTCAGGATCTACCGATAGGGTCTGCTGGGCTGAAATTAAGCCTATTTCGGATTTCCTTGTAACTACCATTATATTTGTAATACAAATATCTACCCATAGTCCTACACATATCTGTGGTAAAAGAATCATATTTTGAATTAGGCTTTCAATTTAAAAAAATATGGTGAATTATATCATTCTGAAAGTAGTAATATTTTAATTTTTACAAAACTTTAAAAAAAAAAAAAACCATGATAAGCAATCATGATAAACTAGAAATAGAATGGAAAGAGCTAAAATTGTATTTAAAATATATATATAGTTAAACTCTTCTCAAGTAGGTAAATGCTAAATAATTCAAATAATTTGACGGTGGAATTCCAACGATTTCAAAAAAAAAATAATAATAATTCAACTACTGAGGAGATGCTTAAAATTAGTCAAAACATTAATATCACATAGTTATTTTATATAACGTTTTCGTTAAATATGTACCATCGTGATTACATATTTATTTGAATCCTTAATATTTTGAAAGTTACAGATAAAGGAGATGATAAAACGGTTGTGAAGATTGAAAAATATTACAGAATTGAATATTCCAAATATCTTAGATCGAATTCTTTCACAAGGTAGATTCCAAATTCTCCTTGGGGATAATTAGATATACACTTGCCACACATTTAGTGATTTTATTTGCACAAATTAAGGAGACATTGTTATTTGAGGCGGAGCTAATTAAAGATTAAAAAGATTGAGAATAAATAATAAATTTAAGGAGATCACATCATATAAATATTAAATTAAAATTAAAATAAAAGATATTGTATAATAAAAAAATAATTATTATTATACACGGTTTTAGGTGCCTACGTCTTTGGTGGTTATATCATTGCCACGTT
>SKCR01011103.1:0-21930 GCA_019454045.1 Zanthoxylum bungeanum | reverse complement strand
TTTAATTACTTTGATTGATAATTAAAATATCATATATTATTTATTATCAAACATCATCAGCTACCAAATTACTCAACGAATGCACTTTATATTGCGGGACTATCTAAGTTTAGACATGTTCGTCATATAAGTCTAACTTATATGTACACAATTCAACCACATCCAAATTCACGAAAAACAAGAATGACATTTCTAAACTATATAAGTCGAGGTTATCACATATGTTTAACAATTCATCTGTCGTAGGATATCAAAGTTGTACTTAGGAAACATAGATTACACCATCAAGTTTCCGAGGTGCACATCTCATATTGTCGACTTGTTCACGATTTTTTACAACTAATCAGAACATCATTTCCGATATATACGATCAACCCTAAATGATCGACTTTGGCCAAAGTCTTAGTAATTGTGACTTACTCACATGGATATCTTCACCTCTTATGGTGCACATACGGGCCGACAGATCCTATCTTGATACGTACTTGATTAACGAATACATCGATCCACACCCAACGAATATATAGCGGTCATGCCATGAAATATCTCTGACATATATAGCATCAAAGTGTGGAGGATCACACATAAAATCAATGTTATCATATAGTCAAATGATCACATATGCTACTCGATTCAAGAAGATTCTTATTGACGGTGGTGTGTACTTCCAACTATTATGAATCACCTGTGAGTGATTCAGTCTGCGCTCCAACAAATACCCACATGTCTATACGAGCTTTACTTGCTTTTGGTACATTGGGTTAGACTATTGGAACTCCAATTCCAATATACGACATGTGATAGTATTCTAGATTATAAGAATTCGACCGTATTTCAAAACCAACAACTAGGAATATTTACTTTAAAAATAATTTATAATAGTAATATTATCATAATGTCAGACCACCCAGTATCCAATATTACTACATGTTTATTCTATGGTCGATGTCATTTTCAGCATATTTATACATCTCATTAATATGTATTATGACATAACAATTACCATTATCAAGATTTCAAATGAAAACACAGTTATTTTATTAATTAATAATAAAATATAATGTACAATATATTATTCGGATTGACACTCTAAGCACCACCTCCCACAAGTATAATATGTTTTCTTATTATAATACAGTTCTTATAAAATTATAATATGTATTTTTATTGTAATAGGTTTTTTATTTAATAAAAAATTAATTATAAAGAAATCTTATTAATAATAATAATTAATTGTGGAGATTAAGGGTCATGTATATTTTTTATTTTAATGATAATTTAATAATAATTAATTAAAATAATTAATTAATTAAAAGGTTTCTTACTTCAATTGTAGATTAAGTTTTTTTTTATATTTTAATAGGTTTTTTAGATTTATTATTTTAATTTTATAATTTAATAAAAAAAAATAATTTCGAGATTGGGTTAATTATAGATAATTTAATAGTATTTTTTTATTTTTAATATAATACTTAATATATTTTCTTGTTATAATAGACTTATTATAAAATTAAAATATGTATTTTTATTTAATAGATTTATTAATTTAATTTTATAACCTTAATATGAAGCCGTCACATGTCTCAATGAAAATATTTAACTTATATATATGTATGACATGACATTTATTAATTTCGGTTATATATATTAGGAAATGAATTTATATATCAATTTTCTATATTTTCCAACGTTTTATATTAATTTTATAAGTCTACCATTATTAATTTTTAGAAAATCATAATTTTTCTACTAAAAGTTTGGCGAAAAGTTTATAAGAATTTGAAGATTAAAATGTAATAATTTACATTCAAAATGTTTAAGGTATATCAATTTCCACAATTTAATGATGAAAAAATTGATAATTTTCCTCAAATTTCGGGTATTAATTGTTATAATTAACAATTTTGAGAGAAAATTAATATATTTTAAAAAAATTTGAATTTGACATGATTTTTGAATTTGACAGTTGTGCATTTACCAAAAGACCAATGCTAAGGTACCTAAAGGTATCAAATATCATTGGGTACAAAATATGCAACTTTTAACATTGCACATGTAACTTAAATTATTAAACGTGTAAACTTTACTAATAAACATGCAACTAATTTCATATTTATTGACAAAATTTATATGTATAATAGTTTAAGTTATATGTTTATCGGTAAAATGTCATGTTTTTTTATCCACTCATACAAATTAGACTAAGCATTTATTATTGAGCTGCTCAAATGAGGAGTCACATTGTTAATAATGATTTCAAAAAATGCATCAATTGATATTGATGTCATGGAATTTCATCTCCAATAATGCCGATTAAACTATATCTCTTATACTAATATCATTTGAATAATTTTTTTTCCTTTTTTTGAAATGAAACTTATTTTTTTCACTCTTCAATTGATAAGTAAATATATATTTGAAGAGTAATATTATACTAACCTTTTGGAGTTGTTACACAATTGAATGCTTATCATGAAAATATTTATTTATATTTTTCCTTGAGGAAAAATAAAATCTATAGGTATACCGATTTTATATAACTCCAAAAATTGCTTTCACTAATACCGAAGAGATTTATCTATTTGTATATTAAACTTAGGTCTAGTCCAAATCGAACCAGAATCGAAATCAAAATCGCCTAGAATTTTCGATTCCAAGAACCGTCGATTCCAATTCCAGAATCGGAATCATAAATATCTGATTTTATTTCGAACTCGGAATCGCAACTGCAATAAAAAAAATAAAAAAAAAAATTAAAAGCCAACCGTCACTACGGTCGGTGACTGTTGAAGCAAATGTCAGCCAACGGTCATTTGGTATTTGTTTTATTTATAATTTTTTTTCTCTAAATACCCACCTTATTTCATTATTTTCTCAACAATAATTTTCTCAAATCTCAGTCTTTCTATCACAATTTTATTTTATGAATTTCTTCTCAATTAAGTCCAAATCCTTTTCAATTTAATTTTTTTTCAAATTACAACTAATTTTAAATCAAATTTAATTTATATGTAATTTTATTAAAAAAATTTAAAGATCGGACCTGGAGCAGCCGGTTCCAAAACCGGAACCGTAATTTTGCGGTTCAGTTTCGGAACCGCAGCCACCCCCTGCCTACACTGAATGAAAAGTATAGATGACAAAAATCTTTGTGTGGATGAGATCTACATGAGTAAGATGATGATTTTATATATTCATTAGTTGGATGGGTCGAATACGAATATTTATATATCCGTTCTAATAGATATAAAATCCTCGTACAGATCTACGGTGGGTCAAATTTTCATAACTATTCATCAAACTCCAATTAACACCTTCACCAATATTTTGGGCACTAACCCACTAGCAGCAATCTGAATGACCTTTTTTTTTTTTTTTTTTTTTTTTTTTTTTTTTTTTTTAATGAAGAATGCACCCTGAAAACTAAAATTTTGGGACTATGTCTACAATTTAAATATTCAATGAAAATTTTTGGGAAAATTCCACCCATTTCTTTAAGGTTTTACCTCATAGAGTTAAATTATCCCCAATTTAAAAATGAACATTGCATAATAGTAAATTAATGTCATTACTGTATTCACTTAATAAATGTCCATTTATATAAAAAAAAAAAATTAAAAAATTAACTATACATTAATTTAATAACTTTCTAATGAGAGTTAGATTCCTAATTTTATTAAATTAAAAGACAAAAATATTACAAATCAAAATAATATAAAACAAAGAAAAACTTTTTGAATGATTGAATAATAACATTACGGCAATGATATACATACAGAATTTTTTACCGAATTTTTTCCCGACTCCCTCACTATAGCTCACTGTAGCAACAGTGAGGGAGTAGGGAAAAAATTCTGTAGAAAATTCGGTAGGTTTATCAATTTTGATAACATTAATACTCACTTGTAAGGACAACTATGAACTGAAAAATAATAAAGAGACGCGACATGGGTGGTGCCGTACTACTATTATTATTATATGTGATATTCTATTGTTGGTTGGTGGCATTAAAGCGAGCAAGTGGAGGTGGGAAGCAAAGCATCGCTAACATTTTTATAGGTGTTAACGAGTAGGTGGGATTGGTTTTTTTGTCCAATATTATTAAATTTGAGCGGGTTTGGTCATTGGGTAATAAAGACTCGAAATATGAAATTTAGAACTACTTCGAGCAGGTCGAGTCATCGGGTTGTCGGGTCGAATTAGCGCGAGTTAGAATAATATGTAATATATATTTTTAATGGTATAAATTTAATGATGCATGAGTATAACTCAAATGAAAGATTGTTGGGTTAGTATGCGAATGGTATTGGGTTCAAATCTTGACAACTTCAAAGTCAATAATAATTAAAATCGGGTCGGGTCAAACATGATTTTTTTACACTAAACTTGCGATCCGAACTGAATTTTGCTGGTTGGGTTGGGTTGGGTTGACCTAAAATCATAACTTATAGTTCTCAAACCCGAACAGATTGAGTCGGGTTGGCTTGTGACTCAAATTCCCGTTCACCCCTAGTTATGACATAACTTTTAGGTATCAACATTTGAAATTTTAAATCAATGCATAAATTATTGTACATGTAGAAACTCATATTTAATAAAAGGATAACAACTTTTGAAGTTCTAAAAATTATATAATATTTTCATTTAAGTCATAAAAAAAATATTGTTTATTATTAAGTCATATAAGTGATTAAATTTTTTCATTTAAGTCATAATTTTTTTTAACTTTAATGGATTTACTTGCGTGATATAACAGAATGACACTTCAGTATAAATATTAAATTAGTCAATTGTCACATCAATTTCCATTAACAACTTTTGAAGTGCTAAAAGATATGTTGTTCTAATACTTCAGTCCTAAAAGAAATTTTGTTTATAATTAAATCTTACAAGTGAATAAGTTTTTTCTTTTAAGTCTTGATCCGTTAACTCTAACAAACCTGCTGATGTGGCAAAACGAAACGATACTTCAGTACAAAAATTAAATAAATAAGCATATATTTTTAGGTGTGGACATGGATCGGTCCTGTTCGATATGGAGTAATGGAGTGTCTATCCGAGTGTGAGTAGAGAAAACCGTCTAAACTCATCATGAGTTCTCAAACACAGTTATCTTCTTCTTAAAATTCTAATGATCTTATTATATTATCTTCTACTCTTTTCTATAACAATCGATGCACAAAATTTTCACAGATTAACTTTTTATACAATGAAAAATGTACTATAATTCTCGGGATCGACATTGAAATTTTTTTCTCCTCCTCCTTTTCTGCACTGCCGAACTGGACACTCCCTTTTAATTATTTCTTTAAGCCATGGCATATTATGGCCTGTGACCTTTCGGCTCCCTCCTTTTTGTCATCAATCATGCGCATGTTATTATGTTTGCTCACGTGAAGCTTTTGGCCATCAAAATCCAATTTTGCTTCTTCAATTACTTAGATCCCATGTGATGAAACGTGTTCTTTGGCAATCAAAGTCAAGTTACAATTGCTTTGTATATGAATTAGTGCGCCACTTTGATCGGAATTCCAATTGCTTGTGATCAACATACATGCTCGTAAGTCAAAGGAATGCATGCTTTGCTTTTGATCATTGAACTTAACTAGCGTGAAGATGATGCCGTGAGTCTACCGTGAGAGTCTATGAAAGATCGAGTATACCATTTGATCTTCCGTACTATGATTGATCATTAATAAATCGAAGTGTGCGTTTAACTCACAAAATTTATTCTCTAAACTCTTTAGAGAAAATTATTATCACAAAAATTCTTCTTTTCTTTCAACACTTAGAGAAAAAAATCAAGAACTTGAGAGGTGACTTCCTTTATCATTATGAAATTATTGTTCTAAGAATATTAATACCATAATCTTATCTTTTTAACATGGTGAGTGTCACGCGGCTAAATTTCAACCCCAAGTTTTCTTAACCAAGTGCGGCACTAAATTCTCCCAACTTAATTAGCCTTCCTAGGCACGCCCGCAAGTCACAAGCAGCAACTCTCAACAATGTTCACACACCCTCACAGCAAAGCACATAAGCCAACCAAGCATCAAGTAAGTACAAGACACACAAAACTTTACAGGCAAACTCGCCCAACCTTTTTATTACTCTCCAAAGTAAATACAAGGACCCGTGCTTAGAACATGCAATGACTCACAATGAACATTCACTCTTGTGTACCTACGCATTATGCTCTTTCTCCTTGCATGTTCTTCACAAATACAATATATACTAGCGGTAGTTACACCCCAATTGCCCTAGGGTGTGCTAGCCCAATAGGCACTAGCCAACTAATCACACAGCAGTTACATCCCAACTACTGTAGGAAGTTTGCACATACACACACACACAAGCCTCAATCGAATTTTCCCACATGTTTCCCAACTGGCCACAGTTACTAGCATTTTTCCTCGCAACTGCCCCATGTGCTCTGCATGTGAAGCCAACTTCCTTGCATGTGTACGCTAATTGCCTTGCAAGTGTGCGCCAACTGCCTTGCGCAACCGCCCCGCATGTGCGCTGCATGTGAAGCCATCTCCCATGTGCAACTGCCTTGCATGTGCACGCAACCGCCTTGCCCAAGACAACATCAACTCCCTACGGACAGCTCCAACCGCCCAATGTCTCAGCAACACTCCTTTAAGACAGCACCAACTGCCCAATGTGTTAGCAACACTCCCTTAAGACAGCACAAACTGCCCACAAACACTGAGCCCACCCAAGCAATGCACTTCTTGAGAGTGTTTGGCTGCCGCCAATGCCACTCGTTCCTCATTTCTTTGAGCAACTAGTCTAAGGGGATAACAAACCACCCCCACCTGAACTAGGCGACGCCTGTAGGAAACATTTTTCTTGCGCAGCAGAAGCACGTTAGACACACATATCAGACTTGAAAAATTATCATGCCCTTCCTTTTGAGTGGCCGAATGCAACCAGTACCACAACTGAAACTTTGCTTCTAATTTAGACAAAATTCCAGCCCTAGAACAGCCCTGAATAGCCGCACAAAAACTGGATTGTTTTGGACCCGATTCGAGCAAAGTGCACTGCCGAAACAGCCCCTGAAATACGTGGATAGTGGATGTGTTTCAATTATGATTTTTCACTTGAAAACAGCCCCAACATAGCCCCAAAACACAGCTATATGTTCCCCAAAAATTATGGATTAAAACGAAACCAAATCGAGTCCCGTTTTACCAAATAAGGGGAGATAGTGAGCAAAAAAAACTACACACTGCCGTGAGTCAAGAAAAGATGGAGATAATGAGTTTTGGTTCAACACCACAAAGTCTTCCGAGCTATATCTCATTATCAACGGAAACTAGTTGGGCTAGACTCACAAAATTAATCCTTAAACGTTTTAGAGATTGAATCACACTTAGGAAATCCTTTTATTTTTCTTCTTGTTCTTATTTTTATTTTCTCAAAACTTTGAGAAAATTTGGAAAAGAAGAAGATAGAGGCTAGGGTTCAAGAATGAGATTATGCAAAAAGAAAATCTAATTTTCTTTTTATAATTAGGGTTATTAATTTCCAAAATTAACAAACTTTTCCCTTTCCATCAAGCTAATTTTTGGCCAAGGCTTTTTTTTTTCATTAATTTTGTAAAAACAATATTAACCGTTCAAGTACCGAATCAACCCCTAAGGAATATACTCATCTACTTATCGCAAGAATGAGTGAACTCCATGTCTATGTAAAATTTCCCCAGCTATACACCAGACCATGCCCCCAAAGTACGTAGCTATTGGTCGGGACTGTTACACCAGCCTCACCTTTGTAAATCAAAGGACATAGCCTGTCATGCAGGAGTTTGTAGTACACTCAAGATTAAGATCAATCCATATATGACTATCTAGTAGATGGAAATGAATTTCTTTATTTAACCGATATTATAAGAAAGTCATTTCTATCTAGTCAAGTCCTATATGATCAGATCATACAAGGTGCCTTCATTCTCATGTCTCCACATGGACGATCTCGGATTAAGGTCTCCATACAATTATAGAATGGAGCACAGCTATAGATAAACCACAAACAAAGTACCCATTTTGTTTGCACTCTATGGACTATTTTAGATTACCAACTTCAGACTTAAATCCTCTTGTGTATGACACTTCTACACTAAGTCTGAAGGTACATATGTAATCTAGGGTAATCAAGATAATTTACAATATGCGAAATTTAAACAAACACTTTGATAAATGAATAATGCATCATTTTATTTCATAACATATAAAGCCGTTTACATTATATAAAGTTTTATGGCATATATCCCAATAATCTCCCACTTGCACTTGAGCGAATGAGACATGTCACGTAATCCTAGACCATCTAGGTGACCTTCAAATATTTTAGCTGACAAGGTCTTTATAAACGGATCAGCTAGGTTCTATGCGTATGAAATCTTTGTGATATAAATGTCTCTTCTCTGCACTATCTCTCAGATGAGATGATATTTCCTCTCTATATACTTTCCCCTCTTATGGCTTCTTGGTTATTTTAAATTTGCCATTGCACCACTATTATCACAATAAAGTGTGAATGGTTTA
Source organism: Zanthoxylum bungeanum (assembly GCA_019454045.1). NCBI lineage: Eukaryota > Viridiplantae > Streptophyta > Magnoliopsida > Sapindales > Rutaceae > Zanthoxylum > Zanthoxylum bungeanum. Next base: position 13,375 of record SKCR01011103.1, on the reverse strand, counting down.
TCCATATCTAGAACAACTTCCAGATCTCCCAATAATTTACGGAGCCATACTACTTCCTTAGCTGCTTCACAGCCACCTAATGATCCAATCCTGGGTTAGACTGAAACATATTGACTACTCCCACTGTAAAACAGATGTATGGTCTCATGCATAACATAACATACACGAGACTACCAACTGCTGAGGCAAATGGGATATGTCTCATTTCCTCAACATCTTGATGTGTCTTAGGAGATTGTTCATTTGATAAGTGAATTCCATTTCGATAAGGCAAATTGCCTTTCTTGGAATTATGCACCCCAAATCGCACAAGGATATTGTCGATATAGGATGTCTAAGACATAGTTAACAGTCGTTTCTTGCGATCCCGAAGTATCTGAATCCCAAGAACATAACTGGCCCCTCCCAAATCTTTCATTTGGAATTGTTTAGCTAGCTAGGTTTTCACGTCCGATAATATCTTTACATCATTCCCAATGAGTAAAATAACATCGACGTATAAAACAAGAAAAACCATATTCATGTCAATAACGCGTTTGTATACACAAGGCTCATCAACATTCTGCTCAAAGTCATAAGACTTGATCGTGGTATCAAATCTTATATTCCAAGATCGAGATGTCTGCTTGAGTCCATATATGGACCTTTGCAGCTTGCAAACCTTTTTCTATTGACCTTGGGCTATGTACCACTCTGGTTGTACCATATAGATACACTCATCAAGATTTCCATTCAAGAATGTAGTCTTGACGTCCATTTACCAAATCTCATAGTCATAATACGCGACAATGGAAAGAAGAGTGCTGATGGATTTGAGCATGGCTACCGGTGAGAAAATTTCCTCATAGTCAACTCTCTCTTTCTGAGTATAACCCTTGACCACTAGCATAGCCTTGAAGATCCATACATTCCCATCTACTCCCCTCTTTCTCTTGTAGATCCACTTACAACCTATAAGTTTTACCCCCATCAGGTTGGTCTACAAGTTCCCAGACTGAATTGGAGTACATAGACTCAATCTCTAGGTTCATGGCTTTGAGCCATTCCTCTTTATCAGAATCATCTATTGCACTACGATAGGTCAATGGATCATCTATACTATCGCTGGATGCGACAACTTATGCCTCTCCAACACCTAGATAGTAATGAGGTTTTCGTACAACCCTCCCACTACGTCTAGGTGGTAGATCATTCTGATGAACTTGCATCTGACGCTCAGATGTCGAGGTGTTATGTATTTGTCAATTGTCATTGATGTTGGTGTGCTAGTCGAACTAACAAGTAACTCCTCGAGTAACACTTTACTTCGAGGTTTGAACTCCCTTATATAGTCCTCCTCTAGAAACGTAGCATTTGTTGATACAAACACTTTGTTATCTTCATGGATATAGAAGAATCCACCATTAGTCTCCTTAAGATAGCCTACAAATAGGCAAACCTAAGAACATGGCTCCAACTTTGTAGTCTTATTCTTCAGCACATGTGCTGGACTCCCCCATATACGAAAATGTCGTAAACTAGTTTTACGGCCACTCCACAACTCTAAGGGAGTCTTGGGAACAGACTTAGATGGAACTACATTAAGGATATACATTGTAGTTTTTCAATATATATCCCTTGAACGAATGAGGTAGTGAGCTATAACTAAACATAAATCTCATCATGTCCAGTAGGTTCTAATTTCTTCTTTCTGCAATACCATTTTACTGTCGTGTTCTAGGTGCTGTGAGCTGGGATACTATCTCATGCTCAACCAAGAATACCTCGAAACCTGTGTCAAGGCATTCTCCTCCACGATCTGATCGTAGAGTTTTGATTATTTTACCTAACTGGTTCTCAACCTCAGTACGATACTCTTTGAACTTTTCAAAAGTATCTGACTTGTGCTGCATTAGGTAAACATACCCATATATACAATAATCGTCAATAAATGTGACAAAATATTCATAACCACCTCGGGCTTTTGCATTTATTGGTATGCAAACGTCTGAATGTATAAGCTCAACTGGTTGACTGGCTCTTATACCTTTTCCAGTAAAAGTTCACTTGGTCATTTTTCCTTCTTAACAGGATTCGCAGACTAGTAAAGTTCCGAGCTTTAATTGTTTTAAGGCTCCGTTCTTTATCAACCTATCTATCCGGTCAAGACTGATATGACCAAGTCTAAGATACCACAGATATGTGTCATCGTGAGAAATCTTTTACCGTTTAGTTTTAGGTTTCTTAACCTTAAACATTTCAGTGTTGATCAGTGACCTATGTGTTAACGATCTTAACACATACAAGTTATTTTCTGAGTTTCATGTACATATGGTTAATCCATTTCTACCAATAATAACCAAATTGCTATTAAAAGAAACTGAAAAAAATATCATCCAATAGTTTAGAAACAGAAATCAAATTCCTGCGAAAACCAGGAATGAATAATACATTGTTCAAATTTAAATTGGAAACTCCCACTACTCTTGCTGAAACGACATCCCATGTCCTGACCCTCATGGTGTAGTCACCTTCAGCAAGGTCCCTCCATGAGTCAAGTAGCTGCAAAGAAGAACAAACATGGTTAGTGGCTCCAGAATCAACAATCCAAGCAGATTTTTCATCCTCCACTAATAGAGATTCAATAACAAGTAAATCATATTTACCTGTAGCCTTTTTCTCCTTCAGCTCAGCAAGGTATTTAGGACAATTCATTTTCCAATGCCCGTTCTTGTTGCAGTGGAAACACTTTCCCTTAGGCTTGGCATCCTTGGAGCCTTTCTTGTTCTTCTTCTTCTTCTTAGGTTTAGCATTAGCCTTCCCAGTTCCTTTCTTCTTTATCTTTGCAGATTTATAAGAATCGAAAATATTTGCCTCATCGCTGGGTTTATGAGGATCCACAAGCATGGACTCGTAGGGGGTGAGCTCATTAAGCAGCTGGGTCAAAGTAAAAGTCAACTTGTTCATAACATAGTTGCTTTTAAACTGCATAAAACTATTCCGAAGAGTTTCCATAATCATGGTCACCTGGCTACGCTCGTCAATACGAGCTCCATGGGTTTCAGAAGTGTTGCGATATGTCATCATCCTCAAGAAATACTCTCAGATAAATGTCTCATCCTTCATCCTAACAGTTATCGCTGAGACCATAGCCTCATGATGTTACGCTCTTAAAGATGCCCGAACATGCCCTGCAATGACTGTAACATCTGAGATGATGTAACATAAGCTCATGCTTTACAGCAATAACCTCGGACATCCCTTCTAGCAAGTAGCAGTAGTCTTTCTCATTAGCTGCGACCCATTTCTGGTAGGCATCGGGCACAATTTGGCCAACATTTCTGGCAGGCTCGGGAGGACACTCCTCCATCAGGACAAACTTTAGGTCTTCACAAACCACGATAGTGTTCATGTTACTTTTCCACTTAACATAATTTTCTCCCGTTAATTTATCATTTGAGAGTATGGAAATAATCGGAGAGACCATGGCTGAAAAATAAAATAAATTTGCATTTAACATTCATTCATCGCATATTAAATAACTCATATAAGATATAAAAATTGTAACTTTAAATGAAAATGTTAAGGGTTAATAACACTTTTCAACCTCGCTCTTGATGCCAATTGTAGGCAATGCTTTCCTTGCGCAGCGGAAGCACATTAGGCATACGGACCAGACTTGAAAAAAAAATTATGCCCTTCCCTTTGAGTGGCCGAATGTAACCAGTACCACCACTGAAATTTTGCTTCTGATTTAAAAAATATTCCAACCCCGGAACAGTCCCCGAACAATCCCAAACAGTTGCACAAAAAATGGACTGTTTTAGACCCGATTCAAGCAAAGTACACTGCCGAAACAGTCCCTGAAATGCGTGGACAGTGGCTGTATTTTAGTTCTGATTTTTCACTTGAAAACAGCCCCAACACAGCCGCAAAACACCGTTATATGTTCCCCAAAAATTCTGGATTAAAACAAAACCAAACTGAGTCCCGTTTTACCAAATAAGGGGCGACGGTGAGAAAAAACATGCTCACTGTCGTAAGTCAAGAAAAGATTGAGAGAATGAGTTTTGGTTCAACATCACAAAGTCTTCGAGCTATATCTCGTTACCAACGGAAACTAGTGTGGGCTAGACTCATAAAATTAATCCCTAAATTTTTTAGAGATTCAATCACACTTAGGAAATCCTTTTATTTTTCTTCTTGTTCTTATTTTTATTTTCTCAACACTTTGAGAGAATTTGGAGAAGAATAAGATGGAGGCTAGGGTTCCAGGATGAGATTAGGTAAAAAGAAAATCCAATTTTCTTTTATACGTAGGGTTATTAATTTCCAAAATTAACAAACCCTTCCATTTCCATCAAGCTAATTTTCGGCCAAGGCTTATTTTTTTCATTAATTTTGTAACAACAATATGAACTTTCATAAAGCCAAAGATGTTACAAAAAACAAAAAGATTAATTCCTTTAAAATTTGTAACTTCCAAATTAAAACCAATAGTTATGCAACCTAGCATAATTCACCAAGGGTTTTCCAAATTTAATGCAAGAGTTTTGTAACCTAGCATAACTCACCAAGGGTTTATAAAACCCAAGATTTGGAAATTCCAATTTGGCCTCATTAAATTATATCATATATAATTTAATATTATGCATTCAATAATTATCATATAATTATTAAAACCATATATTAACTTTTAATATATAGTTTCAAGTGTGACAAAATAATATTATTAATCATATTAATAATATTTATACATATGTGAGTATATAATTGGACTGTCCAACTATACTAAATCCGCTAAAGTATATTGAGCTAGTACGGGGACCAAATGGACCTACGGTTCGAAGCTCCAATAATCTCGAAATATTAATTAAGCTCTTAATTAAATATTCTGAATTATTAACTCTGGGTTATTTTACTAAAAACCCGAAGCTGCACTCTTGTTACCGCATATAGTATATTAACTGAACCACGTCGGTGTCCATCGATATAGTCACTACAAACAGATTAACCCTTCATGAGTATCTCGTAATTTGAGCCGGGTCATAATGTCTGTTATACCCCTCTAATTATTTTTACCTTAAGTATCATTATTCTCTAATGAAAGATTTATTCATAACCATTATGAATCTTAATCTTTCTATTCGTAATAGAAAGACTTGAGCGCTCTAACCATTCAAGTACCGAATCAAGCTTTAAGGAAGATACTCATCTACTTCTCGTAAGAATAGTGAACTCCATGTCTATGTAAAACGTCCCCAGTTACACACCAGACCATGCCCCCAAAGTACATAGCTATTTGTCGGGATTGCTACACCAACCTCACCTTTGTAAATCAAAAGACATAGCCTACCATGCAGGAGTTCGTAGTACACTCAGGATTAAGATTAATCCATATATGACCATCTAGTATATGGAAATGAATTTATTTATTTAACGGATATCATAAGAAAGTTATTTCTATCTAGGGCCAGTCCTATATGATCAGATCATACAAGGTTCCTACATTCTTATGTCTCCACATGGACGATCCCAGATTCAGATCGCCATACAATTATAGAATGGACCGCAGCTATAGATAAACCACAAACAAAGTACCTGTTTTGTTTGCTCTCTATGGACTATTTTAGATTACCAACTTCAGACTTAAATCCTCTTGTGTATGACACTCATACACTAAGTCTGAAGGTACATATGTAATCTTGGGTAATCAAGATAATTTACAATAAGTGAAATTTAAACAAACACTTTGATAAATGAATCATGCATCATTTTATTTCATAAAATAAAACCATTTACATTACATGAAGCTCTAGGCCATATATCCCAACAACGCCCTCATCGCAAATGAATCAGCCTGGACTACTTCTCAAACTGCCAGAAAATAGTATTTCGTTCCAAAGTTGTGTTTGCCTCTGCACAACCTTTCCACTGAACCAATAAATCTGTCTGTTGATTCTTCTTACTCTGCCCCATCACCCTGTGATCCAATATCTTCTCAATTTGCTTGTCAAATTATTTTCGAATTATTGGCGGAGCTCGATTTTTCTGAACCCGACTCTCATCCTTGTCTTCATGGAACGAATTCAAGAAACTCACATGGAATGTATGATGCACCTTGATCCTATCTGGTAGATTCAAATGATAATCTACTTGACCAACCCGTTTCTCTACTTCAAATTGACCATCATATTTTGGCACCAACCCGCGATGCACTGTCTTGCTACCAATGTTCTTCCAAATATGATGAGTCAATTTCAGTAACACTCGGTCACCCACCTGAAATTATAGCAGTCTTCTATTCTTATTAGTATACTTCTTCATTCGGCGCACTGCTTTCTCAAGGTTATCTCTCGCCTATTCTAGCAACTCGTGTTTCTCTCGAGCAAATCCATAAGCAGCTGGACACTTGCCCCCAGTTCTCTGTTTGATCACCTCATGCGGGGTCAGTGGCTGCTGCCCCAACACTATCTAAAAAGGGCTCATCCCTGTTGATGAGCTCTTGCACAAGTTGTACGAGAACTGGGCCATATCCAACAGCTCCACCCAATTCTTCTGACTCACGGTCACATAATGCCTCAAATATTCTTCCAACAACCCATTCATCCTCTTCGTCTGACCATCCTTCTGAGGATGATTTACCATAGAAAATTTCAAGTCTGACCCCATCAAGTCAAATAACTCAGTCCAAAACCGACATGTGAACTGTGCATCTTGGTCACTCACTATGTCTTGCGATAGCCCAAAGTGTTTCAGAACATCTTTGAAAAACAGACATGTGGTTCCACCGTATGGCACTCATGCGGCGCTTCCATGAACACAACATACTTAGAAAAGTGATCCACTACTATCACCACTGAACTATTGATGGAGTTGGTGCTTGGAGTGCCAATCCGAATTGTACATTTTATTATTTATTAATAAAATAATAATATTTTTAATTTCATACCTTATTAATGGTATTGTCATTATACGTATTAGATTGATGTATAGATATGCTAAGAATGACATCGACCTTAGAATATTCTTGACAAGAGGTGTAAACTATTCTTAAGAATAATATTCTTAGTCGTTGGTTTTGGAATACGGTTAAATTCCTATAACCTAGAAGACTAGCACATGTCGTATATCGGAATTGGAATTCCAATGGTTTAACCCGATGTACCATGAGTTTTGGAAACTCGTATAGACATGTGGGTATTCGTTGAAGCGAATACTGAATGACTCATAAGTGATTCCTAATAGTTGGAAGTACACACCACCGTCAATAGGAATCTCCTCGAGTCGAGTAGCATATGTAATCCTTTGACTATAGGATATCATTGATTTTATGTGAGATCCTCCACACTTTGATGCCATGTATATTAGAAACCTTTCATGGCCTAACCTCTAGATGTTCGTTAGGTGTGGATCGATGCACTCAGTAATCAAGTGCGAAGCAAGAAAAGATTCGTCATCCCGTATGTGTATCATAAGGGGTTTAGGTATCAATGTTAGTAAAGTCATGATTCTTATATCTTTGGCCAAAGTCGATCACATAGGGTGGAGCACATCAGTTATAAAGAATCATGGAAATGTCGACATGAGATGTGCGCTTCGAAAACTTGACGGTGTATTCTATGTTTCCTAAGAATAAATTGGATAGCCTACGATGCAGAGATGGTTAAACATATGTGATTACCTCGACTTGTATAGTTCATAAAGGTCATTTGTGTTCTTCGCGAATTCGAATGTGGGCGAATTACGTCCATATTAGCTAGACTTATATGACGAACGTGTCTGAACTTAGAGAGTCTCAATATGAAGTGTACTCATTTAGCACTTGGGTAGCCGACTAATTTGATAAAAGATAATATTCGATATTATAATTATCAACTAAGATAATCAAGTATTATTAGATAACATTGATTATTTACTTTGACTGAATTGGATTAATTAATAATTACACAAGGGATTAATTGTAAAATTATAATTATCTCTACCATTTGAGAATATTATGGTAATTGTAAGTATATAATAATAGGTGGTTTTGGATTGATTTAATTGGATTAAATCATAGTGGCAAACATTGAACTAATCCATTCCTAATCCTTGGCTTGATTTAATTGGATTAAATCAAAGTGGGAGACAATGGAGATTAGTCACACCTAATTATACATATTTGGACAAATTAGATTAAACCCACTTAAAAGTTAATTACAACTTTTGTTAATTAAAAATTGCCTAAGTTTTGCTATAAATAACAAGCTTAAGGAATGTTTTAATTACAAGTACAAGCATAAGCAAAAGCTTGAGTAAGCTACACACAAGTAATTCTTAAGAGATCTAAGTTAGAGAAGTGTTTAGAGAAGCTTGTGAGGTCTCTACAATATTTCATCTAGGAGAAATCAAGATTAGAACTTGAAGTGAAGCTTGCTAGCATTTGAAATCAAGGTTGAATCTTGAAGTCAAGCTTTCACAGCTTGGAGGTTCTCCAACCATTTCAACAAAGGAAAAGTAGATTGGATCTTGTATCAAGCTTACTAGGTAATGTTTGATCTTCTCCTAAGCTATGTTCTTTTGTGTATTAGATGCATGATCACAAAGCTTAATGTTGAAATAAGGCTAACCAGTTGTGTTAGGATACTTTAGAAGTATAAACACAACATGCTTATGTATTAGGTCAAAGATGTTCATATTGGACATTGAACAATTTCTAAGAGTTTGGAACTCTAGATTAAAGCTTAGAGCTATGGCTACCATTCTAGATTCACTTGACCCCCTTTAGCTGAACTAGAATTGTTCATGAGACATTTCTAATTGGGATTCCAAAATGGTTTGTGATTAGATTCGAACAATACATATAAGTAGTTAGAATACATGTAAGTTTGTGTAAAATATGTTTTAGTTGTAAAAAATGTGTTGATGGTGGTTATGAAGTTAAAATTGAATTTTAAGTGCATTTGAAGTATTGTGAGAAAATTGGAAGTGTTTAGGCAGGTTTTTTAACTTAAAATGCAATCAGCACTTGCAGCGTCACGATGCAGACCATTGCGCGTCGTGATGACCATATCCTTACATCGCGACATAGCGACATTCAAAAAATATGCTCTGGATTTTGGCTTTGGTGTCGCGATGCCCAATGCTGATTCGTACTCGAACTTGTTTTTCTCCGTTCCGGAGCTTCCGAACTCTGATTGTGTCCCCATTTTTCCTACGGACTCGTATGGAATGTAGTTTTAATAAAAAAAAATTAAAATACACCTACCCTTGATATCCATGGGTTAAACCCACTTTCACTGTGCGAAAGCACCAATCCGACCCTAGGGGTTCCATAATTGCCCCAACAGAATGGTATCAGAGCAAGACTTAACCACACAACACATGTTTTTCAATATATGCCATATTAATTTTAATTTAATTATGCATATAGACTATTGGATATGTTTTGCATTTTTTAAATTAAATTTTGACCTAATTAAGTTAATGACTTGATTGTCATAAATCTCTTGTGATTCTTACTTATATAAGTAATAATATTAGTAATGTTAGAGCATTAATGGATGACCCGTCATTTTAATACGGAGATGAATGGGTTCTTACTACTTATATCCAATATCGTCATTAGTGTGAGGGTTATAAGTGCTCAGAACTTAGGTCGCTCTGGAAAAACATTAGTTGTAGCTGTAGGGGTTTTAGGGGCTGAATCCGGTAACGCAGCGGAATCACGGGAAAATCAAATTTTTCGATTTCAAAACTATTTCTCGGATTAATTAAATAAACATATTTATTTAATTACCCAATAATAAAATTATGAAATAAAATTCAATAAATCAATTTATGTGAATTTACCAAATTGCCCTTACATTTGGCATTTTGTTCATTTTAGTCTGAAATTGTTCAAATCAATTTGGATGATTCTAAATCATTTCTAAGATGAATTTAACATGTCCCAAATGTCAAAACACCAAAAGCAACAAAAATCCCAATTTTGAGTGCCTTGGCCGAGAGCCTCCATTAAGGGGGGTTTGTGCATTTTGCACTTTCATGGTTCAAAACACATCAAGGAAAAATCCAATCAACCCAATATTTTATATGCATCATATACACATCCAAATACACCATATAAATGAAAAGTCTCAAATTTGGAAGTGGTCGTAAACCCTAATTTTTCAATTTCTTCAAATTGGACAAATTAGACCAAATTGGTTAAATCAATTACTTTAATCATGTTTCTTCCATCCAATTAAAAGTCTCAACACAATGGAATAACTATAGATCAAATCTAGGTCATTTAAGAGTGAGTCAACAACTCTAGATTGCAACAAAAGTTCTAAAACCATGAAAAGAATGCTTATAACTACACTAGTTACATTCTTCCAACAGCATACATGCAAAACACCTTCATCAAACTTTCATCCATGAAAATACAAAGAATAAAGAATAGAAAAACTCAAGAAACATCAACAGTGAAGCCCACAAAGAGGAACAATTTACTCTCTAATGGAAGGTTGGAAATACTTACTAAATTCCAAGCTTTCTTTGATTTTTCTTATTCTTTCTCTCTAACTTCTTTTCTTCTTCAATGGAGTATTGATAAAGTGATTTAGGTTATTAAAACCCTAAATGAACAAAAATAATATATACTTGTTACAAATTGGCCTTGGCCGAATTTGGCCTAAGCAAAAACAAGGCATATTAATTTCAATTTCATTGGAATTTCATTAGCCAAGTTGATAAATAAATGATCATTACACTTTAATGATAATTTTCAACAAGTCAACAATGGCAACTAAGTCATTAAAACAAATATCTAAACCTTAAGATATTTATATTTTAATTAATTAATCATTTAACAATTAAGTAATTAATTAATTAATTAAATACAAATATATTAATATATGTATTATTTACATTAAATATTAAATACATATATTCATTTATGATATTAGTCAAATATCTCAATTTGACAATTAATAATGTGTATTTAAATTAATCAAGTATTAAATGTAAATACACAAAAATTAAGGAAATGACTATCGGGTCCTTAAACATGTATTTTGCGTTTAACCTTTAAACAACTTTATAATAATCAATATTATTTATAAATATTGCTCTAGTGCTCTACGAGTATATTTCATTATCGAGACTCTCTAGATTCAGGCATATCCGTCACGAAATCCAATTTCGTGTCCATAATCTATCCACCCGTAAATTATGACGATCACAGATAAACTCGCTGAATCATACAGGTCGAGGTCATGGCAAATGTATAATTCCTCCGTCACAGATATCCGGATATATTCCAGAGATATAGATGTAAACGTCAAATCTCTATGGGGATTATCCCGTGACTATTCTATTAGCAATCTCAAAAGGAATGTTTAGAACTAGTTTCTAAACTGTACCACGGGCCCATGGTTTTTATCTGATTGTTAATCATATGGACTACCTATGCTCTGATACACAGAACTGACGGATCCTATCTTGATACACACAGGGACACCCTGAGGATCTATCTACACCCAACGAACAGGCGGAGGTCTGATCTAAATAGATCGCTGACGTGACTGCCATCTAAGTGTAGAAGATGTCTCATGTGCCCACAGTGGCATCTCAAGTCTAAGAATCACAAGTGCTACTCAACCCGACAAGATCTTATTGACGTTGGTGTACCATCCATTAAGAATCTTCGTTGAGTCGTTCAGTTTTTATCCGCTATAAACACCTTACACGTCTATACTAGTCTCCAAGACTTATGGTTCATGAGGAAACCATTGAATCATATATTCCAGTATACGACATGTACCGGTCTCAACAGGTTTACTATACTGACCAAGTAGTGTAAACCTTGACCAGGAACTGTCTGAGAATGACAACGTCATGATACTACTCAATGTCAGTTGCGACGCTTTTGCAACAGTACCATGACTAGTCATTATAAGGTCATTACGTCTTTACCATATTAAAAGATACATTATATTATAGAAACTGCATATATTATTCATAATAATAATGTTTTACAGAAGTATTCATAAATAAATACAACCGGGAATTGGCACTCTAAGCACCAACCCCAATAAAATCTCCCACTTGCTCTAGTGCCAATAACGATTGTATCTAATGCCCATCGACTCCACGTGTTTATCAAACAACTTCAGAGGTGTGGCCTTCGTCAGCGAGTCTGCTATATTATCTTCACTCGGTACCTTGCACACGACAATATCCCCTTGCGACACAATCTCTCGAATGATTCGGTACTTGCGTTCCACATGCTTCGACTTCTGATGCGCCCTTGGTTCCTTTGCTGCGCGCAATGGCTCCAGTATTATCACAGTATAACGGAATCGCATTCTCGATACTTGGGACAACTCCCAATTCTGTGACAAAGTTCTTTATCCACATAGCCTCTTTTGCAGCTTCAGAAGCTGCAATATATTCCGCCTAAGTGGTGGAATCTGTGTTGATCCCTTTTTGGAACTCTTCCAACAAACTGCACCTCCGTTAAGGGTAAATACGAATCCAGATGTAGACTTTCTATCATCGGGATCCGATTGGAAATCGAAAATCCGTATACCCGTTAACTTGCAGTTCGTTTCCTCCATAAATTATTAACTTATCCTTAGTACCTTTAAGATACTTTAGGATATGTTTAATGGCCATCCCATGGTCATTACCTGGATTGGACTGATATCACTAGTTACGCTAACAGCGAAACTGATATCAGGCCTCGTACATAACATGCATACATTATACTACCCAAACACGAAGCATAAGGTTGGTTAGACATTCTAACTTCTTATCTTCTGTTTGTGGACTCATCTTCTTTGAAAGATGAATCCCATGTCTGAACGGTATGTTGCTGTCTTACAGTTACCAAAATTATACCGTTCCAAGATCTTATCGTACGTTGATTAGGATAAACCCAATCAGCCTCATTTGCTATCTCTATAGAGTTTTATCTCTCCTAAAACATAGGAAGCTTCTCTCAGGTCCTTCATGGAGAAATTCTTACAGAGGTACGCTTTGACGCTTTGTAACATACCTAAATCATTCCCAATGATTAGGATGTCATCAACATATAGGACTAAAAATACGACCATGCTCCCACTGGCCTTCTGATACACACATGATTCTTTTGAATTCTTGAAAAAACCAGACGATCTAATAATCTCGTCGAATCGAAGATTCCAACTTCGTGAAGCTTGTTTAAGTCATAGATGGACTTCTTAAGCTTACATTACCATGCCCGAGTTTTCGCTGGACGCAAAACCTTTCGGTGTTCCATATAGATTTCTTCATCAAGAATCCATTTAGAAAAGCCGTTTTAAAATCCATTTGCCAAATCTCGTAGTCATGATACGCAGCTATAGAAAGCAAAATCCGAATAGACTTAAGCATTGCTACTGGTGAA
>SKCR01011102.1:0-22057 GCA_019454045.1 Zanthoxylum bungeanum | reverse complement strand
CCTTGGAGGCTTATTCACTTAATCAAACACCCATTGCTGAGACTTTGTCTCAGGAGGTTTGAACCTTACACGTTTCTCTTCTTCTTCGCGCACAAAAATCGCGCAAACACTTAGTCCTTGAATTTACCTACGAAATAGTATTTCGTTGGTAAATTTTACACACTCTTACCATCTAAATATTCGGTCGGTAATTATATTATATAATATATTTTTTTTATTTTATTTTATCAAATAAATTATATTTAATTTTTTTCAATTAATTAAAAACAAATTAATGTATTTCATTATTGTACTGTATTACATTAAATAATGTATACTACACACTAGGAGGAAAACCACCATGAGGTAATTATATTTGTTGCTGCATTAACTAATGAGCTAGTCGGACTTGCTCATGTATATGTTGCTGCATCTACTCTTGCTGCTTCTGCATCTGCTCCTGCTGCTTCTACATCTGCTCATGCTGCTGCTGCTATTAGTTACAGAATTTTGTCCCGTCGTTAAATTCTGTAGCTGATGTTTTAATCTATTTCAATTTCGTCGCTATTCCGTTTCTAATTTTTGAAACAGATTATTCCGTCGCTAATTTCCGCCGCTAAATTTTCATTTTCTTGTAGTGTGCATCTGCTTCTGCTCCTGCTGCATCCGCTTCTGCCGCTGCTGCATCTGTTGTCTCAACATAGTGATCTCCTCGTGCATTATCGCATGTGAAGCCGATGTAGTAAAAGATGAGGAACTACCCTCGGGTACATACTGGGAGCCCAGACCGTAGATACGCTTCTTCTTCTCCCCTCCAGCAATCTCAATAAACAGTATGTTCTCATCAATCAGCTCCTCATTCCGGTCTGTTGTTCTTCTTCGTGTGTGTATGCACGAAGAGCCAAAGGCACTGGGCTGACGGCCTAGTTGTTTCTCCTATTCATTTGCATACAATTTAATAGTAATTAACTTTAAAAAATTAATAAGTAATTCAAATAAATATTTATTACTTGCAATTTATATACTTACAAGATAACGACCTTGGTCGTAATGCAATATGGTGCCTCCAGTATGCCTGAGCATTTACGTTCCTTCAATGGCGGAACATCGTCGGTTACGGGAAACAGCTTCTGAAATTCCTAGTATTGCTTCAAATTATTCCATAGCGGATCCTCTATGAAACTTGGTTACTTCCCTTTCGATTTAATCTCGTTCAACATATCTTTGTACCAAATGATGACCTTCTTCTCCCATACAGTATGCATCTTGGCATTAATTATTTCCTCCCACAAAAAGTATTTATGTAAAGTAATTGAATTAACTTATAAATATTATATTTTAACCATTAATCTTTTATATTAAGTAATTAATTAAAATTTATAAATACCTTAAACTCTTAAAAATATAATTTCTTAGTCTTTAAGCGAACCTTCTTCCAACAGACTCCATTTAGAACCATATGTTCCTCAAACATCTTATGCATCTTGCGTGCATAAATGTTGGATTACTCAATCTGCCCACTGAAAATGAAAACAATAAAACAAATGTAAACAAAATATATACATATATTAAATAATAATAATAATAATATGTCATGGTGAATTAAACTTATTCTAGCTCACGTAGAATGAACTGATGATGTTGCCCTGACCTAGTACTTAATATAGCTGATGCCACAGTGCTGGCATTACCTGCAACTTCTATCTCAGTATGGTGCTCCGATGTAATCGGATCCTGTGTAGGTAGAGTCTGATAAGGACCTGGTACCTGAGTATGAGACTGCTCTAAACTGGGATCGGCCTCACTATCATTGGTTCCAATAGACCTGTTTGAGCGATTTTTGTGCGCGAAGAAAAAAGAGAAACGTGTAAGGTTCAAACCTCCTGAGACAAAGTCCCAGCAATGGGTGTTTGATTAAGTGAATAAGCCTTCAAGGAGCGCAAGCACACAAATTACAGTCTTAAAAGTTATAAAAGCTAAAAGATAAAAAATATGCTCGTTTGAGTCTTCATTTTATCGGGGTCTTTCTTTTTCTGTATGAGTGAGCTTTTATAGTGAAGCTTGTAAAAAACTTGGGTAGTTCCAGTATCTCCCTGCAGCGGCTGGATCGTGTCTTCAACCGTTGAGCTGTGCGTCTCAACTGCTTAATAGTGGAGGGAAAACTGCTCCCTGCAGCTGCTGGATCGTGTCTTCAACCGTTGAGCTGTGCGTCTCAACTGCTTGATAGTAGAGGGAAAATTGCTTAACTGCTGTAGTCGTGGGATCAACTGCATTACGTGTTCTCCTTCTAATGCTCCGGTCGTCCTGGGTTCTTTTCGCTCTTCCTTTCATCGCCCTTCTTGCCTTCGTCTTTCATTCTTTCGTTCTACGGCGATTTCGCTCTAGGGTGGCATTTTTTCTTTTGCCAACAATTGTCCCCCAAATTCGCCTTGATTGTGCTGGAAGTGAAAATCGAGGTGAATTTTTTGGCTTTTCATCCAGGTTCGTTCTTTCCTCGTGCAGGGAAGACCACTACGCCAACCGAGCTAGTCACCCGGCCGATCCCCCAGTCCAGAGAATCTGGGAAACCGGGGATATTCGCCTCCGAACTAATCCCCCAACTAGTCCCTCAGTCCAGAGAACCTGTAAAGCTGATGAGTGCAACACCCTCTGCGCAGAGGAATACAGCCCGCCGTTGTCAACGGGTGTAACCCATCCGCAACCAGGGGATGCAGTTTCTTCCCCACAGAGGACCCTGGTCAGCCGTCTCTAACGGATATAGCCCATCCACACCATTATATTCCATTTCACACCTCACACCGTGTGGATGGCCGTTAGCTAACCCTTTTACATTCCATTTCACACCTCATTAAAGAGAAGCTTTTGCTTCCGATGGCCATAGTTTTAGATATTCACTTTTTTCCGGATCTGTTTCGCTCATTCTGTTCTTTCCCCTTTCATTCGTTAGCCAAAAAGTTTGCTTGATGATGGAAAACCAAGCTAGGACGTCTTGAGTAGGGTTGGCCCTTGGCCGAGCGGTTGGGAGAGGTTTTTCTTATAAGCTCTTTTTTCGCTCCCCTGCTTTTAAATACTCTCAAGGCATGATACTGTTCTCTTTTGCACTACTTTTCATGTGTTACCTGACCGATTGATGGGCTCTCTGCCTTAAGCCTGACTCTGTCGAAAGTGACCTGCAGTCTGGTGGTATTGTCACATCAACTCTACTTTTCTTATGTCACGCGCATCAATAGTGGTGATAGCCTGGACGATGTTTCCTGGGGGATGCTTATGCTTACACCTGTACTTGGCCGATCTAGTGTAGGCCGATGTTAGAATGACAAGGTTTGGTCGACCTATTGAAGGCCGATATTGGGGCTTGGCCAACTTAGTGGCCGATGCTGAGGGTGTGACGGGCCCGAGGGAAAAGTTTTTTCCCTGTAATTGGTTGGGCCGCCTTTTACAGTCCCATGCGATCCCATCACTTCTACAATAAATGTGTGACCCTTCCCAACATGTTTCATCATGAGGCCCAATGAAGAGCCATTTTTTACGTCACTTCTGTGTCTCCTTTCATTGCACGTCACTTTTGCGGTGAATTGTATTCTAACACCTGTCTGGGGCGATCCTTCATTCTTTTCATTTTCCCGCCGTTTCCATCCCTTGACAATTCGGGTTGCGACACTTGTCCCAGGCTGGGCCTTTCGCCTGTTTATATAAGGGTTTAGCCCATTCTGGTTCTTTCTTTACTCTTACCCCCATTGCAAAACTCTTTTTATTCTCGATCTCCTTATATTAATGGCGTCATCTTCCTCTTCTCCCAAAACCAGTTTCTCCACTTTTACTGATTATAAGATGGGACTGGACGACTCTTCCGTGGGCACTTTTGGTGTTCATACTCTTGACGAGAATTATGGCCAGTGCGCGCTTGGTCATATTTTTACTGAAGACCATACCATTGCCACAGCCCCGCTGGCTCAACAATTTCCTTCCTCTTCTGGTCTCCCATTTTCGGAGCCAATTAATATTTCTCCTTTGGTTCAATCTAACTCGATTCGCACGTGGCCCAAACATGATGCTGCATTCGAGTCTTGGTTCCAACATATGCTATTGCTTGCGGATACTCGTGCTTTTCTAGATAAGAATGGTTTCCTTTCCTTCATCGAACCTTCGTTGGCTTTGCCCTCCATTGACTGCAACTTGTTTCATATTTCCTTGCTCTTTTGGTCTTCTGAGTACAATGTATTCATTTTCCCTGTTGGTCATTTTACTGTCACTCTTCGTGACATCGGTGCTCTCACCAGGTTGGCCCCTCTGGTTGCACCCATCTTGACTTACACAACCTTATGTTTCCCTCCTCCTTCAATAGACCCTTCGTCCTTTTCATCCTACTCTTTTTTCTTCGCACGTTTTCGAAAATGGCTAGTCCTGTTTCGATGTTGGAGCGAACGACCTTCCTTCATTATTGGTTGTGCAAATACATCATTTGTGCCCCTAGCCAAAAGCTTGTGGCGGGCTACCTTCCCATCTCTTCAGATATTGCCAATGGTTGTCGTTTAGACCTGGCATCCTTCTTGCTAGCTCCTATTTATTGGGGCTTGGCCGTGCTCCAAAAACAACTCCGGTTGGGGGCTTCGCCCATTGCCTTTGGTCTTCTGTGGCTCGTTTAGCTTTGGTTGAGAGCTTATTTCCATGTCTTCGGTGCCATTGATTCGAATCATCCTTATCCTTGTGCCGATGTTCTTTTTACCCAGCTTCGGCCATCTTCTTTCCTCCCTCGCACTACTTTTGAATATTTCTACACTCTTCCTCGGGTTTCCTATTTTTTCCCTTTCTCAGTGGGGAGTAGCCCGTCATTCGTTCATGATCTCCCTCTCTCGAAAAAGGATGAGTCAGGCCTTCGAATATGGCGCAGGTTTTTATGCAGCCGCGACCTGATTCATGACATTTTGACTGGGGCCAATGGCAAGACTGGAGTGGAGGTGTATTCTCCCAACTTTGTCGCCCGTCAGCTTGGCTTCGTTCAAGGATGGCCTCTTTCTTTCTTCCATATGTGTTCAGCTTCGTCGGACCATTTTAAAGTCTTTTTAGTTTCTGATGTGGAGGAATCCTTATCGGAAACCCGTTCTTTACTTTCTTCTTTTGTCATAGCTCCTTTTGCTTCTTGTACATCGGTCCATTCTTCTTTTGATCATTTCTGGCCACCTGCCCGTGAGCGATTTTTTTCTCTGCCCTCTATGAGGGTATTTCCTACTATTCCATTGTCCACAAAGTTTTCTGAGCCAACGGGGTCAAAAAAGGCAACTGAGACGGCCAAACCCAAGAAAATAAACCTCGCCAAGAGGAAACAGCCTTCCCCCAGCAGTAGCTCGGATTCAGACGTGCCACTTATACGTCGTCCTAAGGTATGAGTTTGAAGCCCGCCTTCTTTTGAGTTTGATGGAAATTGAGGTTCTAACTTTGTACTTTGTGCAGGTGCTTAGGATTGAACAGCCATTTGCGATGCCCGAAATGGCTCAAACTCAGGGGCTGAAGCTCCTATACTTGAAGGTTTCGAAGAGGTGGGACCTGCTGAGGTGCTGATTGTGTAGCTTCCACCGGATGAGGAAGAAGCAGCCGAGGCCCCAGTTATGGGGCAAATTCCAGAAGAGGTCGGAACGACCATTACCAGTGATTCGTCCGGAGCCAATCCCCAAGGTACGGAGCCACATACAGAATTTTGCTGTTTGCGTCCAAGGGTTGAGGAAATTCTGAGAAACCATCCTTTATTTGAACGTCCCTCTTCAGACGATACTGTACCAATCGTGCAGGACCCGGACGATGAGGCCAAAGTGCCAGAACCTATTTGGCCGGATAGGCCTCTTTCATCTTAAACAGCTTTACCCCTTAGCACACAGGATGTCTGCCGCAGGGCTTAAGGGAAGTTATAGGGACGTAGACGGCCTTTATAGTTTTGCTGAATTAGAGTTATTAGAGGTGGCTCGGTCTATGTACAGAGACGACCTACTTCGTCGTATTTATGAGGAAGAAGAGGTCATTTACATTTCTGATTCTTCTGATTCTGATTCTCTTGTAGATGTTCAGCCTACCATTGCGCCACAATACTCAATGCCACAGGCATCATTTCCAGGATCTTTAGCGTATCAGACTTCGGCCTTTGCACAGCCGTCGTCTTCAGTTCTTCCACCTTCTTCTCCTCGAGTGGAGTCTCTTATGCCTTCAGCATAAGATATCTCTGCGCCCGAACAACCATCATATTCGGCTACCCAATCTTCGACTCTTCTTCCTGTAGCTCCTGTTTTGTCAGTCTAAATATATGTCTATGGAAGTCCGAATCAGGGTAGGTGTATTTGGTCTTAACCTGAGACTTGCACCGCTAATACTTGCGACAATCAATGTACTTTGGTTTTGGTCGTCCATGGCTTTAACAGGTTCTGTGTACTCCTCTTCTGGGTATATTGAGAATCGTAGTGTATTGGGTGTGATGTCGAGATGGAAGTATCACTCCAGTAATAGTGGAGATGATGATCACGTAGGATACAGAACTGGTTCTCTTATATGCTGCAGCTATCGGGATATTAGGACTAGGTCATGTTTATCCGATTAAAGAGACAAGCTACCAGAGATCCGATATGTGCTTCGTACGGGGCAGACATAATTCCAGCCCCAGGCCTAGCATGTGACATCAGATACTGGATCGAAATACGCAATACTACGTATACTACGCCTGATATAGATCGTATATTCCTGTAAGGATATTTCTGGAGAATTGGGTAGGCATGGCGCTTTGCTAGAAGCCAACCTTGTCTTGTAAATCGGTAAAAACGTAGTACTAGGTACAAACGTGTTCGGATAGTCCGACGACCGAATTTGCTGCCAACATATCCGGGGATCTCATTGGTCGCTTCCCGAAGATTCACCGATGACGTATGACTCGCACTTTATTAATCTGGGATTAATTAAATGAGAGATAAAATTAATCTGGGATTAATTGCGGAGATATTTTATCTGGGATAAAATATCATTTAAGAGAGAGAACGATTAATTTGGAATTAATCGATAAAATAATATATTCGATATATTATACGAAATTGGATTTCGACGCGGAATTAAAATAAGATTTTAATTCAGGCGAACGAGTTAATTTAGAATTAATTCGTTAGTGACGTGAATACTGATTTTGCTAGGCATAATTATTTAATTACGTCGCAATGAAAAATTCGTTAATTTGGAATTAGCGAACCCGAGCCCGGGAGTGTTTGCGGGCGCACTCACATTTTGAATTCAAGTGCGCCCACAAGTCACATCAAGTGTCAAATCACTAGTCAATCGATTGATGTGATGTCTAGTCACTTTGAGTGATTTGACAACTTGTAATGAGTGATGTGAATAGTTGATGAAAGTAGTTGTGGCTTTATTGCTTTGACTTTTTGAAAGTTGGAATATGGTATATGTTTAATTGATTTTTGAAATCAATTAACTAAGACACACAACACATTCTCTCTCAAACTCTTCTCCTCTCTCACGGCCTCAAGGCCATTTTCTTCTCCATTTTTCTGCTCAAAGCCAAGAATGGTAAGAAGTGCAAGGGAAGTTTTGCGGCAAAATTTCTGGAGTGCTAGCACGCTTTAGGAGTCTTACGAAGGTGATAGGGAACCGCACCCGTGAGCATGGAATCACATCGCAAAGCTTGGAGCTTGGAGGATCACCATGGCCGAGAATTTGGAGGACAAAAACCAGTAAATGCCGAGAGTTGAAGGAGCTTCAAAGGGCATAAAAAGTTTTCGTTGTTCCTCACATCGCTCAACCGATCAATGTAAGTATTCCACAACTTCCTTGTTGTATTCGTACATGGTTTCATTGCTTGAATCGATCATTTGGACCTTAGAGAAACCCAACAGTGTGCCCGGTTGAACTCATTCCCATTCAATTGAGTGTACCTCGTCCGGCGCGGCAAAACATCGTGGTAAAGGTAGCCTTTAGGCATTTTCCCTCGAATAGAGGACCTTTAATCCACCCTAGTTAGCCCATGCGCACTAGAATGCAATACATGCGTAAATAGAGCAACGATATGCAAAAGGTCAATAACATAACAAAAGACGCGGCAAAACATCGTGGTAAAGGTAGCCTTTAGGCATTTTCCCTCGAATAGAGGACCTTTAATCCACCATAGTTAGCCCATGCGCATTATATTACTATTCATACAAATGAATAAGACAATGATATGGAACTCCGTATGTCCGATTAAATATATCTCACATTCAATCAAACATACTTCGTCTGGCGCGGCAAAACATTGTGGTAAAGGTAGCCTTTAGGCATTTTCCCTCGAAAAGAGGACCTTTAATCCACCCTAGTTAGCCCATGCGCACTGCATCATCAATACACAAACAAATAACGTACATAAATTAAATGGCGGAATGATAAAAATGTGAATAATAAAAGTGCGCATGGGCTAACGAGGGTGGATTAAAGGTCATCTATTCGAGGGAAAATGCTTAAAGGCTACCTTTACCACGATATTCGCCACGTCGGACGAAGTATGTTTGATTGAATGTGAGATATGTTTAATCGGACATACAGAGTTCCACATCATTGTCTTATTCATTTGTATGCATAGTAATATAATGCACATGGGCTAACTAGGGTGGATTAAAGGTCCTCTATTCGAGGGAAAATGCCTAAAGGCTACCTTTACCATGATATTTTGCCGCACCTTTTGTTATGTCATTGTCCTTTTGCATATCGTTGCTCTATTTACCTATGTATTGTATTCTAGTGCGCATGGGCTAACTAGGGTGGATTAAAGGTCCTCTATTGGAGGGAAAATACCTAAAGACTTTACCACAATGTTTTGCCGCGCTGGATGAGGTACACTCGATTGAATGGGAATGAGTACAATGGGCACACGAAGTCCTATATTGTTGTCTTTATTTTATATGCATTGTAATGTGATGCGCATGGGCTTAGTATGTTGGTCTAAAGGTTCTCTATTTGAGAAAAGAAAAGTCTAAAAAGCTACCTTTACGACAATACTTTGCCGCGCCTTTTATTATTTCGTTATTTGTTTAATATATGACATCTCCTTGCATAAGCATGTATCATATTGCATTGCGCATGGGCAAATCAAGTTAGATTAAAGGTCCTCCATTTTTGAGGGATAGAAAGCCTAAGGGCTACCTTTGCCACAACGTTTTGCCGCGACGGATAAAGAACGTTCGATTGAACGTGAGATATGTTTAATCGGACACTTGAAGTCCTATATAGATGTGGGCATATATCGCATCTCGTTTCTTTCATCTTTATTGTCTATCTTCTTTTGCATCGCATTATGGCATGTTTATTTTAACGCTTAATTACCTCTTTAATTATCTCTTTACACCATGTGTTTAATCGCCTCTCTTTAATATGCATGCTTGTACAATCATTGTCCATTTGCGTTTCCATGATCATCAATGTAATGCGTTTGTGAAATTATATGTTTATCGTTATTTCAATCTACCTTTATACATGCAAGCTTAGGCATAGGTTATATGCAAATAGGTTATATGTAAACGTAGATACTAGCTTTGTTTCTATGCATGTGAACTTAGAAATAGAATACCCTTGGAAATATATGTTGCTAGATTCGATTAAATTATTGCACAAATCATATTATTACAAGTGGCATAAGTAATGGACCTTTTCCGAACCCAACGGTTTGAGGTCTTCCCTTGCGAGGGGTGAGTACGGCCTTAAATCATTTTCCCGGTTCACACCGGGTGGCGACTCCATATTATTTCTCCTATTTAGTCCCCCGCGGGCTACTCCGTACTCCCAACCGGACAGCGAGCCCGGAACAACGTCGTCCAACATCTGTGTCCTACACTTATGCAGCCGCGAGTTGAGGTGTTTGAGGCATCGATGGATAGGCCATCTAGCTCTGGTTCTGGGGTGGTAAGTCTTTCTTTTCCTCTTTCTTCTTCTAATTCATGACTTTGATTCACATATGCTAATTTTTTCCTTGTATACAGGTGTCCGACCGGCTACTGTAATCGTCCAGAATGTTTTGGATCGCCTTGGACGTTTGTCTTCTTCTCTATTTCAGCCTTCTTCACCTTCGGCCGGTACCAGTACGTGTTGGAGATTCTAAGCATCCCAATATCAATTATCAAGCATGAAACATAAGTGAATACATTCGAGGGAGTTGCGGAATACTCACATCGATCGGTTGAGCGACGCGCGAGGCAACAAAACTCTTCACTGCCCACTGTCATGGTCACGGAAAACTGCAGTCCAAGCTCACTGGTTTGGCGTCAATGGTGGTCCTTCGTCAAGCTCCAAGCTTCGTCGAATGGTTCCCGGCTCATGGGTGGACTTCCCTATCACCCTCGTATGTCTCTCGGAGTGCTAGCTCTCTTGATTTTTGCCACAAAAATCAAGCACTTGCTTCCCTTTTTCCTTCCATCTCTCGACAGTTCACTGAACTAGAAGAAAGAAAGAAATGGCGTGAGGAGAGAAGAGGGAAAAAAGAGGAGAGATGATGAAATGTGTTAATTGATTTGGTATTTTATTTCTAAAACATATACCAAATATTTTGCTTTTAAAAAGTCAAACTTTTAAAGCTTTAAATGCCAACCCCACACATCACTCAATCAATCAAGTTGTCAAGTCACATCACTCAAAGTGACAAGTGATTTGACGCTTGATGCGACTAGCGATTTGACGCTTGATTTGACTTGCGTGCCGCACTCGAATTTGAAATGCAAATGCGCTTGCAAATAATCGCGGGCTCGGGTTCGCTAATTTCAAATTAACAAATTTTCCGTTGCGTCGTAATTAAATGATTACGCCTAGCAAAATCACTATTCACATCGCTAACGAATTAATTCTAAATTAATTCGTTCGCCCGAATTAAAATGTAATTTTAATTCTGCGTCGAAATCCAATTTCGTTTAATATATCGAATATATTAATTTATCGATTAATTCCAAATTAATCATTATCTCTCTTTAAATGATATTTTATCCCAGATAAAATATCTCCGCAATTAATCCCAGATTAATTTTCTCTCTCATCTTATTAATCCCAGATTAATTAAAGTGCGAGTCATACGTCATCGGTGAATCTTTGGGAAGCGACCCATGAGATCCCCGGATATATTGGCAGTAAATTCGGTCGTCGGACTATCCGAACACCTAAGTACCTCGTACTACGTTTATACCGATTTACAAGACAAGGTTGGCTTCTAGAAAAGCGCCATGCCTACCAAATTCTCTGGAAATATCCATATACGTAGTATTGCGTATTTCTGTCCAGTATCGGATGATCACATGCAAGGCCTGGGGCTGGTACAGTGTCTGCCCCGTACGAAGCATATATCAGATAACAAGCAACTAGTCTCTTTAATATTGGATAATCATGACCAAGTCATATTATCCCGACGGTTGGAACCTTTTTAGAGAACCAGTTCTGTATCCTTGCGCGATCATCAACTCCATATGACTGGAGTGACACTTCCGTCTTGACATCACACCCAACACACTACGATTCTCATATACCCAGCATTAGCGTACACAGAACCGGTTTAAAGCCCTGGACGACTGCAACCAAAGTATATTGATTGTCGCAAGTATTAGCGGTGCAAGTCTCAGGTTAAGACTAAATACACCTACCCTGATTTCGGACTTCCATAGACACATAGTCATACTACCAATGGAATTCCGAGGGGGTCTATCCAGAGCGAAGCTGTTTCTCGTACCATCGGTGAAACACAACCTCCTATTAAACTTGCATGAGTATCTTATACCCAAATATATGAGAACTATGTCGTTGTGCCCTCACAACGCGCACAAGTGTAATACTAGTCTTTAACGCTTTTATCGATGTCCAATCTCGAAAATGCTCTGACTAGGGATGTTTAATGATTTATCTTTCGTGGATTGATACTGTCTCATATCATTCTCAATCCAGGAACAAATCACAGGGACCTCCTATGATTTATATATCTAGGTGATCTAATCACAAATGATAAGAGTGCAATCTCCTTTGTCACATAGTTAATTTGTACAACAACACCATGATCTGTACAAATAGTGACACTATGGGTCATAATTGTCCAACAATCTCCCACTTGGCCTATAGCCAGTCACTCGAGTGTCTTACACCCGAACTATGTACAGTTGGCTCAAATTACTGAGAAATGCTTTCGTCAGCGGATTTACATGATTATCGTCTGATGCGATTTATTCGATCATCACATCACCACGATGTATGATCCGAACGAATCAGATGAATATTGAAGTGTATATCTAGATCGTTGATGAGACCATTAATTCTTTAGCCTGTGCTCAGCCTAGCTCAGCTGCTAACAGAATTATATCTAATCTAATTAGTTTTATTATCGACCCAGAAGGTTTCATTGCTGCCTCAGCTGCAGCAATAACCCGCATTTGTTGTTTATTCGGTAACAATATCTTGTTAGGAAGATTTCCAGCTCACTGTACCGTTATTCAAACTTTGTAGTACCGTTTGCGACTTATAGTCATTTTTATCGGGTAGGAAACTTGCTACAGTGATCCCAGTCACTTCAAGTTCTCCTTCTCCATAGACTAAGACAGCATCCTTAGTTCTCTAAGATACTAACGGATGTTCTTAATATCAATCCAGTGACTATCACTTGGATTGGCCTGTTTGTGAATCCATATGCTCAAAGCGTATGAGACACCAGGTCGCGTACATTTTTCAATGTACGGTTTCTCAGAGAGTTTTCTCGAAAGCCTAGCTTTCACCGATTATTTTATGGGAATGTCATTTCCAAGAAATGATGTATTATCATTATTTATAGGACAGCCACTGTCAGTGCGCTCCCACTAACCCTCTTATATACACAAGAATCATTTCGTTTTGAATTAAATCATAAACCATTATGATTACATCAAAACGATAATTCCAAGAACCTATGCTTGCTTCGATCCAAACATGGATCAAATAACCCACAAACCTTGTTTGCTAGTTATTGTACGACAAAATCGACAGGATGTTGTAAACATCCTCCAAAAGGTTTCCTTTTCAGGAAAGCGATTTTCCCGTAAAGCTGTCATATTTCATAAATGAAGCATGCAGCTTTAGCAAGCATTTCCCAAATAGATTTACTGTGGCAACAGGTAAAAGGTTGAATCATAATCAACACAATGTTGATAACGATACCTTTCCGCTACAAGCCTAGCTTTGTACGTTGGTATGTTGCCATCCATGTATGTCTTCCTTGATGACTTATAGTACCAATAGGCATAACGCCTTGCGGTACATCAACTAGTATCCAAACATAGTTGATATACATGGAATCCATTTCGGATTCATGACACTTTGTCATAATTGGGAGTCGATACCTTGTATCACTTCCTCATACGTAGTCAGTTGGTATACCTCAATAAGATTAACATCTTTATGAGGTGAGATCAGAAACCTATACCCCAGGTTGTTTTCTGACTCTCTCCAACATACGCGGTTCTTGTGTATTCGAAGATTATGGTGATAGTTTCATCCTTGATGAACTATTTATGTTCCATTAGGAATCGGTGCCTTGAACAGTATTACTCTGATTTTCATCGAGTTTTACTATCCACCCACTTACCACTGCATATCGGTATTCCTCTTAGGAAAACCACATGACGAGCAACAATCTAATTGTTCTCATGTGAGTTGTATAAGTACTATACTTATGGTTTCCCTAGGATAACCTACAATTGGCACTTATCCAATTTGGGTTTTAGTTTGGTATCATCCAAACATATGCCTAGCATTCACAAATTATCAGGAATGTGAAACCCGATTTCTTTCCCGTTCATATCTATTATGAAATTCGTCTAACAGAATTTATGGAACCTTATTCAAAATTAGTTCTTGCATTGTTTATGCGTATCCGTGGAAGGAAATGGTAGCTCAGAGCGACTCATGATTAACCTTATCATGTCCAACAAAATTCGGGTACTCAGTTCGGACACACCGTCAAATTGACGTGTTTCGGGAGGATTCCTCATTGAAAGAATACTATACTCTTTCAAGTATATTAGAAACTTATTGCCTAATTATTTTCCATTACGGTCTTACCGTGACGGTTTAATGCTTCAGCCGATCTGTTGTCTATTTCGTGTCGAAACTTTAAAAGTTTCCGATTTGTGTTCTTCAAAAGAAACACATAACCATAACGCGATGCCACATCCGTAAAGGTCACGAAATATTCATATCCACCTCCAGCCTAGCTAGACATGGGCCCACTTGCTTCACTATGAACTAGGGCTAACATGTCGGTGTCATTTACACTTTTTCAAAGTAAATAGTGTTTTAGGCACTTTGCCCAATAAACTAGATTCGTAGACTTTATTTGAATGGGATCAAATCAGTCATAGTACCAACACTTCAAAAGGGTGGATATACGATTCTTGTTTAATTACGTCCCAGACAACAATGCCCCAATATGTTTCTTCTGATAAAATCAGTTCGAGCTATTTGTTTGTCATGTTATATGTTTGAGATTTATTTATATTCAAAATATAAATTCTATTATTCACATCTAATGTGTTTATCTCAATATCATCTTTATATAATAAAACAGTTTAGTGTTCTAGAATATAAAGGTACATCCGCAACGGATTATACACTGATGTAGAGATAATGTTCCTAGTCAAACTAGTTACATTATAATAGTTTCCCAATTTAGGTACACACCCGAAGGTGGTTCCTAAAATTAGGTATCTACGGTTAAAACAGTGACTTTCGTCCAGTTTCTAATTCGTAGATTAATCTCAATTGAAGTCAGTATCCTGTTCATAACAGATTCTGAACATCAATATATATATATCACACTAAGTATCTAAAATCCAATTTTAATACTAGTAGTGAATATATTTATGACAAACATATTTGAATTCAGAGCCTTGCTCGTCTTCAATTCCTTCATGTCTGCTTTGTCCAAATGGCAGTCACGCTTCCGCGATCCCGTTTGCCACATTTAGGCAAACATTTTGGGATATGTCATTTATCTTCCTAGAAGATTATAATGATTTTGTCTTTGCCTTTTCATATTCCAGAAGCCTTTGGACAAGCCTTGGCCTTCTAGAATATCAAAGTAAGGTGCGCATTGCACTACTTGCCTTATTGCAAACTTTGACTTTGTCTCCTTGAGAATAGTCATTAACTCTCCAAGAGTTTACTATTGCAATATTAGTACTTCTAAAATCTAAGGATAGATCTTTGAAGATCCTTCAATTTCATTATCATACTTTAAGGATCTAATCCTTAGTTCTGATTCAGGAATTAAGGAGTCTACTGCAACAAGCTTAATGGATTAAGCATTAAAGTTATCATTACATAAATCTTCCAAAGATTATGCTCTACTATTTGCTTAACTCCGGGCTTAGGCTTATTATGTTATTTTATCAAATAAAGTAACTTATTATTTTTCCAGGACCATCCTGAAATTATTCCCAATTTGAAAATTAAAACCATTTAAATACATTTTCCCCAGGATTATGTTTTAAATGTCAATCTTTCAATTTTATCTTGATTCTAATAGTCCAACTATTTAATCAACGATTTCGGTACTATTTATTATAATGATTATAATAGTCCAACTATTTAATCAACTATAATTTAATAGATTAAAATCAATTATATTGATTACTATAATCCAATTATAAAATCAATTATAAATGAATAGTTTAAATATAGTCCAACTATTTTTTAAAACAACATTTAAATATTAGTCCAACTAACATTTAATTTATTTGACGAATGATATTTGTTTTGAGCGAGTATGGAAAGTAATTAAACGAATATTGCAAATTCAATTATTGCCTCCCACTATTTTTCGGCAAGCCTCTAACCCTCTGTCGAGTACTCGGGAAACCGTGTTTCCTAGTGGGCTAGGATCCCGTTAAATATCACACAATCTTGACTTTGGCCAACAAATTGTATGATAATTAACTAGGTAGATCTCTAAGATCGATTGGATCCAATCCAATTCCTAGATCCGGTAGGGGGACATCCAAGTCCGAAACATATATCTTATATATGCCAATACATCCAATGTATTACCTAACCTTTTTCCTCTGAATCAACTAAGCCTTGGCTTTGGCACAACAAACTTAGTGATCCCAGTTAAGCGCGACCATTGACCATGGAAAGCTTCGTAATCAATGTCGATGGACAAGAAGTGGTCTTGACTTGGCCAACAACCACAACTTGGACAAGACACTGATATGAAACAAAGCCTTGACTTTGGCCAAACAAGCCAATGCCAGTCTCGGATCTTGAGTGAGAATCACTCAATGGAAGGAAAGACGCTTAATATTTTGCGAGGGTTTTTCGAGTGCAAATTGGCAACCAATTTATTATCTTCGTTAAGGTCTCATCATCATACACCCTTAAACATGCATTCTAAACACATAATAAAGCGCATACGAATAAATAATAACGATATGCGGATGGATACTTTACACAATGATCCTAGATCAAATCTCTCACTTTCTCTCTCCCGCTAGCACAAATATTTCTTCTACCCGTTACACTACACTTCTAAAGAAACCTCATTTACATTGAGGGGAATAGGTGAGAAGAGAATACAAAGAATAAGGAGGGGTAATAAGGCTGGACACGCAGGTCCAATTAATAAATCAAATTATTACAACAATTTCTAAAATTGTCCCACCCATCTAATATCCATCTGATATACATTATTCATGCATCGCAACCATGTATTCACAGAAACATGTTATCAATCAATCTAATCAAATTAATTAATCTGATAATTAGTGACCATCCAATGTTCAAACAACGATTTGATTTTGCTCGAGTCAAACTCGTGTTGCGAATAAGTACTCAAAGTATGAATTCTCAAATTAAATTAAACTACAACATTAAATCCAATTTAATATGTATTTAATTCTAATCCGCTTTATTTAATTCCAAATTAATACTACAATTTATTAATGAACTTTTACGACTTAAATTCCAAATTTAATTGTTACGGGTCTCAAAGCCCAATTAACGTCCAACGTCAATTTAATTAAGTCCAATGGGCTTTTAATTAATTTCTTAAGGCGTGGACTTTTGGTCAACTCGGGTCAAACTGAATAACCAAAATCCAATCGGGAGAGTTACCCCATAAGCCTAGAAATCAATTTTGGCCCATTAGGCCAATTAAACTTTAAAGGTCCATTTGTCGCATTTGGGCTTTATGGAGGCTGTTTTGGGCCCAATTGGATCCAACCAATTTTGCCTAAACCCAACTTAGAAAAACTAAGCCCAATAACAACATTTCAAGCCCAATTTCCAAAATTAGCCCAATTCAATTAAATTTCCAAATTCCAAATTCCCAATTTAATTCCCTAAAGTGCATAACACAATTAATTACCCAATTAACATTTCCAAAACACCAATTAGCCTAATTAATCATGCTCAATTACATCAATTAGTGTCCAATACATTTTAATTAAAAATCAATCCCATTTTCATGTTATATCATTCTCGGCAATTTGGGGATTTTATGTCTGATTCGAATTCAATTCAATTAATTCCACAATCGACATTAAATCATATTCCCGAATGATTTCCAACACATCCAATGATCAAAAATAAAAAATCCCAAGATATTATAGGGCTCAACCTATTCGGCCAACACAAAAAAATTGGGGAAATTTGTTCCAAACATAATTTCAATAAATTGATCCAATCAATCCTCAATTAAAACATATTTAAGCATACGAATTCATCCAATTTCATTAATCATGCTCAAAATCAAGTTTACCCAAATTTTAAGCCCTAAACTTTTTCATGCTTTTCCTTGCTCATGATACCCATGTTGGAGATTCTAAGCATCCCAAGATCAATTATCAAGCATGAAACATAAGTGAATACATTCGAGGGAAGTTGCGGAATACTCACATCGATCGGTTGAGCGACGCGTGAGGCAACAAAAACTATTCACTGCCCACTGTCATGGTCACGGCAAACTGCAGTCCAAGCTCAATGGTTTGGCGTCAATGGTGGTCCTTCGTCAAGCTCCAAGCTTCGACGAATGGTTCTCGGCTCATGGGTGGACTTCCCTATCACCTTCGTATGTCTCTCGGAGTGATAGCTCTCTTGATTTTTGCCACGAAAATCAAGCACTTGCTTCCCTTTTTCCTTCCATCTCTCGGCAGTTCACTGAACCAGAAGAAATAAAGAAATGGCGTGATGAGAGAAGAGGGAAAAGAGAGGAGAGATGATGAAATGTGTTAATTGTTTTGGTATTTTATTTCTAAAACATATACCAACACATTTGCTCTTAAAAGTCAAACCTTTTAAAGCTTTAAATGCCAACCACACACATCACTCAATCAATCAAGTTGTCAAGTCACATCACTCAAAGTGACAAGTGATTTGACGCTTGATGCGAATAGCAATTTGACGCTTGATTTGACTTGCGTGCCGCACTCGAATTCGAAATGCGAATGCGCTTGCAAATAATCCTGGGCTCGGGTTCGCTAATTCCAAATTAACGAATTTTCCGTTGCGTCGTAATTAAATGATTAGGCCTAGCGAAATCACTATTCACGTCGCTAACGAATTAATTCTAAATTAATTCGTTCGCCTGAATTAAAATCTAATTTTAATTCTGCGTCGAAATCCAATTTCGTTTAATATATCAAATATATTAATTTATCGATTAATTCCAAATTAATCGTTATCTCTCTTTAATTGATATTTTATCCCAGATAAAATATCTCCGCAGTTAATCCCAGATTAATTTTCTCTCTCATCTTATTAATCCCATATTAATTAAAGTGCGAGTCATACGTCATCGGTGAATCTTTGGGAAGCGACCCATGAGATCCCCGGATATGTTGGCAGTAAATTCGGTTGTCGGACTATCCGAACATGTAAGTACCTCTTACTACGTTTATACCGATTTACAAGATAAGGTTGGCTTCTAGCAAAGCGCCATGCCTACCCAATTCTCCGGAAATATCCTTACAGGAATAAAGGATCTATATCAGGCGTAGTATACGTAGTATTGCGTATTTCTGTCCAGTATCGGATGATCACATGCAAGGCCTGGGGCTGGTACAGTGTCTGCCCCGTACGAAGCATATATCGGATAACAAGCAACTAGTCTCTTTAATATCGGATAATCATGACCAAGTCATATTATCCCGACGGTTGGAACCTTTTAGAGAACCAGTTCTATATCTCTGCGCGATCATCAACTCCATATGACTGGAGTGACATTTCCTTCTTGACATCACACCAACACACTAAGATTCTCAATATACCCAGCATTGGCGTACACAGAACCGATAAAAGCCCTGGACGACCGCAACCAAAGTATATTGATTGTCGTAAGTATTAGCGGTGCAAGTCTCAGGTTAAGACCAAATACACCTACCCTGATTTCGGACTTCCATAGACACATTTGGTAAAAAAGTCGGTAGCAACGATAATGAAAGTGTGCCTTTTGCTCGATCCATGGTATATTTTCCCTATCAAATCTATCGACCATCCTATGAATTGCCATGGTTTAATGACGGTGATCATTTCAGTTGCTGGTGCCCTCTGAATGGGCCCATGCTTCTGACAAGCAATACATCCTTTGGCATATGAGACGCATGATTCTCCCAGCTTCGGCCAATAATAGCCACTCCGTATAATCAGCCACCTCATCTTTACTCAGGTCTGGTGAGCCACACAAACACCTTCATGTATCTCGACCATGATAGTTTTGGACTTCGACGACCCTACACATTTCAACAATAAGCCATCTTGGCATTTTTTATACAACACATCCCCTGATACCACATAAATCAAGGCCTTGAGCTTTAGCCTTCGATCTTTCCCGCCTTCAGGTCGTTTTATAAATTCTTTGTTCTTGCTCCTCCAATTGCCCTCCTTTTTTATTTCAACGGCCATGACATTTTTCCCCTCATTTCGTCATATCAGGACCGGCTTCACCTCGTCGCTTCTATATATACCATCTATGTTTGCTTGCTTGTACCGGAAGCTGCTTGGGCCAAATTGTTGGCCATTTCATTCTTTGCCCTCGGAACGTGTTCCAATTATGTGTGGTCAAATGGCCAACCAATTCTTTAGCATATTTAATAGTGCCATTACTGATGGGCTTTGGCATTTGAAGGTTCCTGTTACATGTTGGATCACTAATTGCGAGTCTTCTTTAATAGACACGTGTGTTACCCCCATATTGAGGAGTGTTTCCAAGCCAAATATCATGGCTTCGTATTCGGCCTGGTTGTTAGTGCAATATCATTTAACCTGATTAAAAAACGGAATGATTCACCCAACGGGCTGACTAAGACTATCCCCATCCCTGCTCATTTTATTGTACTGGACCCATCAAAATACATCGTCAATGGTTTCAAACTGCATTCATCTAAATCCATTTCTACTTCTCTGACAGTACTCAAACAGGGGTGGTCAGCTAAGAAATCTGCCAAAGCTTGATTTTTTATAGCCATTTAGGGCTCATGTCGTATATCGAATTCTGATAAAGACCAGAACCCAACTCTTTGATGCAAATAGGACGATAAAACATGTACTTTATTATATTAAATTTAGTGATTAAGTACACAATATTCGGCCTAAGGTAGGCTCGTAGTTTAGTACATGTAAAATACAAAGCCAAGCATAATTTCTCCATTGGAGAATAATTACATTCGTAATTTAGCAATTGTCTACTAATATAATAAATGGCTCTTTCGACATTCGTATCGTCGTATTGCGCGATCATCGCAGCGATAGATTGTTCTTCAACCGATATGTACAGCTTCATTGGCCGACCTGGCACATGGGGTACCATCACCGGCGGTTGTGACAAATATTTCTTTAGGCTGTCAAAAGCCTTTTGATGTTCTTGGGTCCAGACGAATTCGTCCTTGTCTTTTAGCCTCAACAGGGAGGAGAACACTTTAGTTTTTCCTGCACAATTAGAGATAAATCGTCTCAAGAAATTAATTTGCCCTAAAAATCTCAGCAATTCTTTCTTATTTCGGGGAGGTTTAGCTTTAGTGATTGCCCGAGATTTATTAGTATCTATCACAATCCCCCGTTGGTGTACTAGAAATCCTAGGAAGTTTCCTGCGCCCACCCCGAAAGCACATTTGGTAGGGTTTAACTTCAGTTTAAATTTTCTCATTCGCTCAAAAGTTATTGCTAATTTGCTAAGATGTTCTTCCATAGTTACAGATTTAGCCACTATATCGTCTATAAAGACTTCTACAAATTGTCTGATCATATCATGAAAGATTAAATTCATGGCCCGTGTTAGACATTATGACCCATAGTGTCACTGTTTTGTAAATGATATTGTATTATTGTACAAAATTAACTATGTGATAATGAAATTGCCTTTTGCCGTTTTGTAAAATTATTTACTTTGATATATTAATGGCAAAAGTCCGTATGATTAGTTCCGTATTGAGATGATATGAGACAGTATCAATATAAAAGGTTTAATCATTAAATATCCCTAGTCGGGAGTATTATCGAGATCAGACATCGATAATGCGGAATAGACTAGTATTGCATTTGTGCATGTGTGAGGGCACAACGGCATAGTTCTCATATATTTAAGTATTGGATACTTATGCAAGTGCGATAGGAGGTTGTGTTTTACCGATGGTACGGAAAACAGCTTCCCTCTGGATAGACCCGCGCCGGAATCCCATTGTAGTATGTCTGCGTGTCTATGGGAGGCCGCATCAGGGTAGGTGTATATGGTCTTAACCTGAGACTTGCATCGCTAGTACTTGCGACAATCGGTAAACTTTGGTTTTGGTGGTTGGGACTTTAACCGGTTCTGTGTTCACCACTTCTGGGTTTATCAGGAATCGTAGTGTACTGGGTGTGATGTCAAGATGGAAGTATCACTTCAGACATATGGAGTTGATGATCGCGCAAGACGCAGAACTAGTACTCTATAAAAGGTTGCAACCGTCGGGACAATATGACCAGGTCAGGATTGTCCGATTTAAAGAGACTAGTTGTTTGATGTCCGATATATGTTTCGTACGGGGCAGACACACTTCCAGCCCCAGGCCTAACATGTGATCGTTCGATACTGGATCGA
>SKCR01011101.1:0-21974 GCA_019454045.1 Zanthoxylum bungeanum | reverse complement strand
GTTATTTAACAACACCAAATAATTAACTTAATAATTTCCAACATGAAATTATTACTAATTGTTGTTATTTAACAACACCAAATAATTAACAACAATTAATTTCCAACATTTCCCCCACTCACACATGATGGGATCAACAATTTTTATTATCTCTACAAGAATAATTCATACTTTGCAATTGTGCCGTGCGACCAGCATACTTTGAGAGCTCATTTGCTATACATTTGTTAGGAATATATAGCCGCTCGAAAAATGGATAGAACTATAGTGGATTATGTATGCAATATCATTGATCATTTATCACATCAAATCTCTCTCGATCTCTTTTCGAATGTAATATTTATTTTGTATTCACATTATGTTTGATCACATAGAACAACATAATTGGTCGACCAGTGAATACAAGCTAATGTGATATTACTTATATAATGATCTTTCTCCTTTCTCGAATCTCTCAACTTTGATTCAATTCGCTTTTCCAGAGATGTTCTTTTAGATCGAATCTCTCATGATCTTTCAGCAACACTCCAAGATAGCGATCATCAAATCTAAGTTTTAAGAAGCAGACAAGAGTCTAAAGGGTACAATGTGAGATTGAAATAATCTCAAGGGTCTCACACAATATCAAGACTGAGATCTTTACTTGTATTACCCTCAATAGTCGCAAATGTACACATGGTATGAAAATATGTGCTACGGTATTCTCTCATTTCCCATGGAGCGCATGTCTCATAAAATACCGTACAGATTATAGTTCAGACAAACACAATGTCTAACTCATAACTGACATTAAGACAAGTAAGGTGAAACAACTTATTCACCTTAGGTCATATCAAAAGAGAAAGTGACCTCATAACGACATTACTTAATTTTTAAGCTTGAGCTCTCTAGATTATCACTCAGATAATTAGCTTAAAAATTTGTCTCATCTCCCATTAACACAAAGTAATGGAGGCGATTGCCCGTGTGAGAGGGCCAATCATTCACTTGTCCGACATACTTCTCATACTAACGAATAATATATTTGTTTAAAAACATGTATCAACATATTAACATGTAAGCATTGAATATAAACATCAATGAGTATTAACATTAGTAAACATTATTTGGGAAAAATACATATCATAATATGTAAGCACATTAACATCTACTACGCAATCCCTGAGTTTTTACATGTCTAACAAAGACATCTCTAGGAACAGGCTTGGTCAATGGATCTGCTACCATTTCTTGTGCGTAGAAATGTACTTCATGTTTACCTCTTCTCGTGCAACTATGTCTTTCAAAAAGTTATTTTGGTATCTATATGTTTCGTTTTACAATGGAATTTTGGGTCTTTTGTGTAGGCTATCGCTGCTTCACTATCACAGTTAACTAATACTGGACCAGAAGCTTCATTTGACATACCCAAATGATCCAAGAACCTTTTCAACCACACAACCTCTTGTACTGCTGATGAAAAGGCCAAAAATTCAGCCTCCATTGTGGATAAGGCTATACAAGACTGTTTCTTACTGCTCCATGAAATGACACCATTGTTTAGCAAGAAAACAAAACCAGAGGTAGATTTTCTTTCATCTAAATCTCCTCCCCAATCAGCATCAGTATAGCCTCTCAATTGCAGATCATTTCCTTGATAACACAATGAGTAATCAGCTGTCCCTCTCAGATACCTAAATATTCTTTTAACTGCTTTCCAATGTGCCAGTCCTGGAATGGATTGGTATCTACTTACCATTCCAACAGCGAAACAGATATCAGGTCTTGTACACAACATTGCGTACATTAAACTTCCAACTGCATTTGCATAAGGAACTTTCTTCATTTGTTCCTTTTCCTGTGGAGTTTCAGGACATAATCTACGACTCAAAGCTTCAGTTTTCGTGATAGGAGTATCAATGGGTTTACAAGCCTGCATTTGGAAGCGTTCAAGATTTTCTTTATATATGACTCCTGTGAAATATAATAAATTCTTTGAATGATTTCTTGAGATCTTAACCCCAAGAATATATGCAACTTCACCCATATCTTTCATCTCGAAGTTAGATGATAACCATTCTTTGATGTGTTTTACAAACTCCTTATCATTTCCGGCTATAAGTATATCATCCACGTACAAAGATAAGATAATGACTTATCTTTATCTCTCTTGGTGTACACACATGATCCTCATCTATCATTATGAAATCATTCGAAATGATTGTATTATGGAATCGTATATACCATTGTCTAGACGATTGCTTGAGACCATATATAGACTTTAAAAGTCTACATACTTTCTCCTTTTCATTTTCTTTTATGAAGCCTACTGGTTGTTCCATGTAGATTTCTTCATCAAGTTCTCCATTGAGAAAAGTAGTCTTTACATCCATTTGATGTAATTCTAGATCCATACTTGCTACTATAGCCAGAATCAAGCGAATTGAGGTAAACCTTACAACGGGTGAAAAAGTCTCTTCGTAGTCAATTCTTTCCTATTGCGTATACCCTTTTGCCACAAGCCATGCTTTATATCTTTCGATATTGCCATCGGCATTACGCTTTATTTTAAGAACCCATTTGTTCTTGATAGCTTTGCGTCCATTGGGTAGATCAACCAATTTCCAAACTTGGTTGGACCTCATTGACTCCATTTCGTCTTCCATTGCTTTCATTCATCCATTTTTCCTTAGCAGGACACTGAAGAGCCTCTTTTATGTTTCTAGGTTCTTCATCCTCTTGAGTTAGAATCATAAAGGTTTCTCTCTTCGATATCGAAACGACGTCGAGGAATGCCTATACGATTACTACGTCGTAATTGGGATTCTAGTGGTGGAACTGATTCCTCACTTTCAATATTATTCCCATTTGGATCGTGCACATTGATCCCACTTGGATTATGTACATCACTCCCACTCGGATCGCGTAAATGAGACTCGTGTGAAACTAATTCATCATTTTGAGATTCATGTGAAACAGATTCATCATGTTTTCTCAAATTTCTCTCATCACTCCCACTTGAATTAGGTAAACCCGAGTGTTCACCAATCATGTGATCCATGTGATCTTGAGTTTCATATAGAGATAAATCTTGACCTATCTCTCCCTGCTTTGGAAAATCATTTTCTAAAAATGTGATATCTCGTGATTCAAATTCTGTCACGCCTCCACTTTCATGTTCACCTATGCAAACATACCCTTTTGATTGTTCAGAATATCTTATAAAGATACATTTTTTTCCTCTTGCGCCTAACTTTCCATGTTCGTGAGAACGCACATGAACATAGGCCGCACAACCCCAAGGTTTTAGAAAGTGAATATCTGGTTTACGACCTGTCCATAACTCATATGGTGTGGTGGCAACAGATTTTGATGGCACTCGGTTAAGTACATATGTGGCAGTTAATAATGCATCACCCCAATAGGTTACAGGAAAATTTGCTTGTGCTATCATAGACCTAACCATTTCAAGAAGAGTTCTATTTCTTCTTTCCGCAACACCATTTTGTTGAGGAGTAGCAGAAATAGTCAACTGACGACTAATTCCTTTTTCATCACATAATTCTCTGAACTGATCAGATAAGTACTCATGACCACAGTCAGTGCGCAGTGCTTTAATTTTCTTGTCTAATTGATTTTCTGTTAAATTCATAAATTTCTTGAAACATTCTAATGCTTCGGATTTATGAGCAATCAAATAGACATAACCAAAGCGTGTAAAATCATATATGAATGTGATGAAATAAGATGCTCCATGCCTTGCCCTGACATTCATTGGACCACATATATCTGAATGAATTAATTGTAATGGAAATTCTGCTCTAGTCCATTTTCCGAATGGTTTTCTCGCAGTTTTTGCAGCCAAGCAATATTCACAGATTGACAATTCTACCTTCTCAATATTTCCCAGAAAGCCTTCTTTGGCTAATCTGTTCATTCTTTTCTGGCCTATGTGGCCCAATCTAGCATGCCACACAATTACATCACCATCATTATTGACAGTTGAAGTAACAACGAAAAACTGGAATTGTGATTGAAACACTCAACATTTAATACAATAAAACCATCAAGAAATAACCAGAACCATAATGTATTGTACCTAAGTACAAATCAACACCAAATTATGGAAGTTCAAATTGAAACCTAAATTAACCAAAACCAACACATAAACTAAATTTCGACGAATTTGTGGAGCAAATAATACATCATGTAGTAGTAAAGTTTTTCCACCATGCATGACTAACTTGCATGTTCCTATGCCTTTGACTTCAACCCGTGAGTTGTTGCCAACATATATCCACTTCACCCCAGGTGAAATTCGTCGAAATTCCATGAAGGCATCTCTATCATTCGCTACATGGTCTGTGACTTCTGAGTCTACAGTCCACAAAGGAGTAGATTCAGTTAGAAAGATTGAACTTGAAACACATATTTCATTTAAATATGCACAAAAGGTATTCACCTTTTTAGGCTCAGTGCAGTCACGAGCAAAATGACCTTTCTTCCCACAGTTAAAACATTTAACCTTTGCCATGTTTTTCTTTTTGGTAGGACGTTTTCCTTTCCCATGTTGATTGGTTTTCTGTTTCTTTTCTGGCTTGGAAGAATTTTGTTCTTTTCCGAACTGGAACCCACCACCATGAAATTTTCTTTTCTTCTTGAAACCCCCAGGTTTGCTAGTTTCTGTCATATACACTTCAGTATTTGACTTAGCAGCCGCAAGTCGGTTGCTTTCTAATTCAAGGTGACGTTTAGCATCATCAAAGGTTTTGATGCTCTCATTGTGGGTCAAATGCATCTTCATATGCTCCCAACTATTTGGAAGAGAACGAATGACCGCTTGGACTTTCTGTTCATCCGTAAGAACATGTCCAACATCTGCCAGTTCAGTAATCATGTTTGACATTTGCCTCAAGTGTTTTGACATAGTGAACTCAAGACATTTCTTGTATGTGTCAAACTTGATTGTCAGTGACCTGAGTTTGGTTATTGAGGTACTACCAAACTTTTCAGCTAGTGTGGACCACATGTCCTTAGCCATGTCATATTTCCTGAACTCTTTCATTAGGTCATTATCCATATTGCTTAGCAACGTAATGCGGGCAATGAAATTCTTTTTCTTCCAGGCCTCATAAGCCTCTCGGTCTCGCCTGTGTTGGGCCGTAGTGCCATGTTCAGGTTCATCCATGCTCATTTTCAAAGTTTCAAGAACCTCTTGTTCTTCTAGCACATATTGGATTTTCATGCTCCAAATTTAATAATTATCGCCATTCAATTTCTCACCCTTGTTGAGTTCAGCAATAATGTTCTTTGTTGTGGAAGCCATTAAAAACACAAAGTTTCTACAGACATTCATGCACAATTGTTAATACTTTTGTTTATTTTATCATGAAACAAATTATGTTTAATAAAATTCTTCAATGGGGTTAGAGTCAAAAGGCCACTATGTGTCCAATCATCATCCAATTAACCAATGTAAAAATATTATCAACATAATCAATCATGTAAAATTATTTTCTAAAAATTACATAAATTCTTAGAACATCTTAATCATGCGACAATTGTACATGACAATCATTGATTTAATTACATAAATTAAATTCAACATGAAACATTCATATATATAAATACAATATTTACATGCCGTAAAATAACACAGAAACAACATGAAAGAAATTAATATTTTACGACAATAATTTTCCCAGTTGAAGAGTCCCAACTCATATATGTTTTTGGATACGAATCCTCAAACTCTTTGGGTAACTCGTAATTGATCTTGGACAACCATGGAAAACCTATAGCAAATTTAGGATCCTTACAACGTTTCAGGGACATCGAAGGAAAAATAGTATTATTTGCCTTATGCCGTAGATACTGAACCGCTAACCTCTCAATGGCTTTATTATAAGGAACATGTTTTTCCTCACGTTTTATAATATCCAAATACGAGTAAAATGTTTTTGCCATATCTTGGGGAGAGTGTTTCTCAGTAATCTGAATCTATTCGGCTGTCCTATCCAATTACCTACCCAGATAGATTCTTGTAACATGTTATTGAAAGTGATGATATGCGAAATCATATCATCGCTTTCACTCATTCGATATTTATCCATTTCCATCAACATGTCTAATATCATCTCCCGGTCTGTGGGTGTCATAATCATTTTTGCAATTCTTCGAATAATCGCCATGATTTTTCTGCAACAAATACAAGGAAAAATCAATACAATGAAACACAAAGTTACATTGACTAAAATAAACATCACAAAGATATTCATTTTCATAAACACAAAGTTTATATGATAAAATAAATTTATCGTGGCTGATTAAAATATTTTGCAAAAAGGATTAGTCATGACGGATCGGAATTACCGAAGCAAACCGATACAGACATGACCCACACGGGCGACAAAACTTCATACGACATACACGCGCCTCAGTAGTGGCTCACGCTCCTCCATGCGCCGCCACGCGCCGGCCACGGGCTCCCACTCACCCTCACGCGCTCTCACGCGCCGGCCAGTCTCGGCCAAGTCACACGCGCAGACGACATGTCGTCCGTGTGTTCCGTGACTGTATGACATGTCGGTTATCATTTATATGTTGAACCGACTTTTTGGTTATGTAATTCATGGACGACATGTTGTCCATTTTACCTATAAACGTACGACTTGTCGTACGACAATCGGACGATGTGTCGTCTGCTTTTATAAATACCGGATGACATGTAGTACGACTCTTCTGGGAGTGATTTTCTGGGTAAAAACAGATTCAACTAGCCAACATCTAGGGTCTATATCTATCTCGATTTTAATCCAAATTAAGCATATGATATACCAAATTGAAGATCTCATGACCTTGTTTTCAAAACATATTTGAAAATGCGATTATCAATTTTCTACAAAAGAGTTATTATGGCCCAAAGTTGGAAGAAAATCATTTTTGTAAAAACAAAAACCAGAAGCATTTTTTTACAACTTTCATGCATGTTCATGCAATTTTTGTGTAATCTAACTAGAATACATGCATTTAAGCTACTGATACCAATGTTAGGAAACGTAATTTCTTATATATTTACATGTTTGTCCTCTTAGGATCTAACTATACATGTATTACTAGTCCTAGATTTATTTACATGCTAATTGAAATAAATCTATACTAACCACAACACAATTTTGCGTACCTTTTATGCTTATAGAGACCTCTTAATCAAACTTAATTGATTGCTTAACTCAATAAGCAAATGGTCTTATTTATAGGAGGGAAAACAAGTCACTATGTAATCACATGCATTGATTACTATTAATCACATTATTAGGATGCATAATGACCTTTTCTAACCCTTACAAAAATGTTAACATCATGGGTGTACCATATGTTTCCCATTTAACATTTCACTAATTGTTGTTACTTAACAACTCTTTTTGTTACTTAATTATTTGATTAACAACTCTTGTTGTTTACTTAATAATGATATCATTACTAATTGTTGTTATTTAACAACACTAAATAATTAACTTAATAATTTCCAACATGAAATTATTACTAATTGTTGTTATTTAACAACACCAAATAATTAACTTAATAATTCCAACATGAAACTATTACTAATTGTTGTTATTTAACAACACCAATAATTAACAACAA
Organism: Zanthoxylum bungeanum; assembly: GCA_019454045.1. NCBI lineage: Eukaryota > Viridiplantae > Streptophyta > Magnoliopsida > Sapindales > Rutaceae > Zanthoxylum > Zanthoxylum bungeanum. The sequence goes on along the minus strand of SKCR01011101.1, from coordinate 14,348 downwards.
TTAATTTCCCACAGTGCCGGCTCGATATTTTGTCACTGGTAGTCTGACACCAGATAGGTTGGAGAGAATTGCATCTTTGAACTCCTATATTTCTTTGCGCATGGTGGAGGCAACTTGCCGTGCTTGGTCGGTTGGGGAGATATGTTGATTTCTTTCTTGACTTGGTGAATGATTGTCTGATGGCGGATTGACGTTTACCACATTGTTGAATGCCCCCAAGGGATTGGTTGGGGTTGTAGGATTGCTGGGATGGTCTGGAGTATCACGCTGTTGGGAGGTTGAAGAGATTTTCTCTAACTGCTAATGGAGGTTCGTATTGGAGCTTCGCATGGCTGAGTTTTCCTCCTCTAAAACTCGTAAACGTTCTTGTAGAATGGCCAATTGAGCTGCCACGAGTCTGATGTCTGCTGGCTGCTTGAAGCCATGAGTAACTATGTTTGTAAGGATCGTAGACTGAGAGATCTTCACTTGCTATAAACCGCTAGGGCCCCACAGTGGGCACCAAATTATGGACACTGATTTTCGCACGAGGTCCGCAATTGAGAATTTATAGTATAGGGCAATAACGATCCTACAAGATAAAGGTAGAGTGAGCAGAGAGTTTCTACCCATCGGTGTGGTGGGTGCCATTGGCACTCCGACGCTCAAGTCAGTAGTGAAGACGAGCAGAAATAAGGAATAACAAGGTTCAGGGTTACTTTGACCTCTGTAGGCTGCTGTGACGACAGTAGGCCGGTGTTTAGAGGGCGAAATACTTTGAGAGCTCCAGTATGGGAGCTAAACCAAAAAAGCCTCTCCCATATTCTGAATTGTGGCTCCTTTTATAACCTATCAAGATATGGCTTTGATTAATACAGTAAATGTTTAACCTTTTGGTGCCCAAAACGGCTAAACACATATATTATATGAATAATATATTTTTTTTCGGTTGGGTAGTTGGTAAGTCAATGGGTTGTTTGGTAGGCCTCTCTTTACGTGTGGGCTTGAGAAGGCAATAGGGTCCTTGTCCCAAGTCTGTTCTGGGTACTGATTGGAGGGATTGGGCTATATCTGATATAGGGCTTGAAGTGAAAAGTCGAAACTGTCATTGGCCCAAATTTAACCCATACAAGTACATAGGTTTGGTTTTTTATTTGGCATGGGTGGCTAAGATAATGCCACATCACCCAAATATTAAGGGGATATGTGTTTTATAATCCTCGAGATAATAAGATATTTGTGTCGATAAACACCACGTTTCTTGAGAATAATTATATGACAGACTTGAAACCTCAAAGCAAGATAGTCTCAGAGGAATCGAAATCCAATGGGATTAGTTGACTGCCTATGAGGATTGTTGTTCTACAAAGTAAAGAGACCACATCTTTGAGTTAGACTATCTTACCACCTCGTCATAGTGGGAGGATAATACGATTACCTTCTTGATATAGACAAGAAGGTGAAGCACAAGTTGCCATCACTAATGATGGAAAAGATAACCCATTTACATATAAATTTGCAATGGAAGATTATGACAGAGAGAGATAGCTTGAGTTTATGAAACTTGAGATGGAATCCATGTATTCCAACTCAGTTTGGGAGCTTGTAGATCTATCTGAATGAGTAACTCTTATAGGGTGTAAAGGATCTAAAAAAAAAAGAGGAGTGGATGGCAATGTTGAAACATTCAAAGCAAGACTAGTGGCAAATATTTATACCAAAAAGAAGGAGTTTGACAATAAGAAACATTTCACCAGTACCATGCTAAACTCTTGTTTTAATCTTGTTTACTAGTGCTGGTCTTATGATTATGGCGTTTGCATATTAACGTCCATATTGTAGGGGTTGGTGCTCAGAGCGCCAATTCCCGGTTGTATTTTTGTTAAATACTTCTGTAAAACGTTATTATCAGTAATAATATATGCAGTTTCTATAATATAATCTATTCTTTTATATGGTAAAGACGTAATGACCTAGAATGATTAGTCATGGTACAGTTGCAAAAGCGTCGCAACGGACATTGAGTCGTATCATGACGTTGTCATTCTCAGACAGTTCCTGGTCAAGGTTTACACTACTTGGTCAGTATAGTAAACCCGTTGAGACCGGTACATGTCGTATACTGGAATATATGATTCCAATGGTTTCTCAATGAACCATAAGTCTTGGAGACTAGTATAGACGTGTGGGTGTTTATAGCGGATAAACACTGAACGACTCACCGAAGATTCTTAATGGATGGTACACCAGCGTCAATAAGAATCTTCTTGGGTTGAGTAGCACTTGTGATTCTTAGACTTGAGATGCCATTGTGGGCACATGAGACATCTTCTACACTTAGATGGCAGTCACGTCACCGATCTATTAAGATCAGACCTCCGCCTGTTCGTTGGGTGTAGATAGATCCTCAGGGTGTCCTATGTGTATCAAGATAGGATCCGTCAGTTCTGTGTACCAGAGCATAGGTAGTCCATATGATTAGCAATCAGATAAAACCATGGGCCCGTGGTAAGTTTAGAAGCTAGTTCTAAACATTCTTTTTGAGATTGCTAATAAATAGTCGACTGGATAGTCCCGATAGAGATTTGACGTTTACATCTATATCTCTGGGATTTATCCGGATACCTGTGACGGAGGAATTATACATTTGCCATGACCTCGACCTGTATGGTTTAGCGAGATTATCCGTGATCGTCATAATCTACGGGTGGATAGATTATGGACATGAAATTTGATTTCGTGACGGATATACCTGAACCTAGAGAGTCTCAATAATGAAACATACTCGTAGAGCACTAGAGCAACATAAATAAATAATATTGATTATTTATAAAGTCGTTTAAAGGTTAAACGCAAGATACGTGCAAAAGGGACTGGATAGTCATTTACGTAATTATTGTGTATTTACATTTAATACTTGATTAATTAAATACACATTAATTAATAGTCAAAATGAGATATTTGACTTATTCCTAAATGAATATATGTTTTTAATATTTAATGTAAATATTATACATATATTTAATATATTTGTATTTGATTAATTAATTAATTATTTAATTGTTAAATGATTAATTAATTAAAATATAAATTTTACTTTAGGATATTAATTAAATGACATTAGTTGCCTTTGTTGACTTAAATAAATATCTAATAAAGTGTTATTGATATTTGTGCAAGTTGATTAAATGATTATTGAAATGAAATTGAAATTACAATTTCTTGCATTTGGTCTTGCATTTTCGGCCAAGACATTTTTTGGCAAGTATAAATTGTTTTTTTTTTCATTTTTCATTTCACTTAACCTAATACACTTTATACAAACAAACTCCATTGAAGAAACTTTGAAAGCTTGAGAGAAGAAAGACTTATCAGAAAAGCTTGGAATTTAGTAAGTTTTTCAACTTACTATTAGAGAGGAAATTGTTCCTTAGGTTCTAGGCTTCAACATATGTTGTCTTAGATAATTTCTTTTTTATTTCTTTGTGTTTTTGTTGATGGAAGTTTGAATGAAGTGTTGAGCATGTATGGTGAAGAAAGGATGTAACTATTGTAGTTATATGTATTCTTTTAAGGTTTATGAAACCATGTTGCTATTCTAGAGTTGTTGACCCACTCTTAAATGACCTAGATTTGATCTTGAGTTGTTTCATTGTGTTGAGACTTGAATTGGATGAAAGATTGATGATTGAAACATTTGATTTAATGTAATTAGCCTAATTTGTCCAATTTGTGGAAATTGAAAAATTAGGGTTTCTAACTAATTCCAAATTTGGGGGTTTTCATATATGTTGTGTATTTATGTGTGTGTATATGATGCATGCAAAGTTTCATGTTGATTGGATTTCATTAAGATGAGTTTTGAAGCATGAAATGACCAAATGGTCAATAATGCCACCAAATGTGGCTCACGGCATTGTGAGGATTTTTGGGATTTTTGTGGCTTATGGTGTTTTGATGTTTTGAACATGATAAGTTCATCTTAGAAATGATTTAGAATCATTCAAAATTGATTGGATCAATTTCGGACTAAAATGGACAAAATACCATATAAGGGTATTTGGTAATTTCACTTGAATTTGATTCATTTGAAATTTTATTTCATAATTTGATTATTGGAATATTAAATAAATATGTTTATTTAATTTATCCGAGAAAAATTTTTGAAATCTGAAAATCGGATTTTCACCGCTTCCGCTGCGCTTTACCGGATTCACCCCCTAAAAAACCCCTTCAAAATGGTATCAGAGCGAGTCTGATTCTAGGCCACTTAAAATGATTAGCCTTCATTGAATCAATGTTTAATCATGTTTTCTTGACTTTGTGCATGCTTATTAGGATCTAAACTGGTTAGATTTAGGGTGTATGACACTTAGCGGAAAATCCCTAATAATAAGGTTTAAATGTAATTATGTATTTGATGCATGTTATATGGTCCGTCTTGTCAATACGGTTTATGAATACTTCTTTGTGACTACATCCGAGACCGTGCCTCTGCTGTGAGGGTGTAGCCGATAAAGATTTATTTATACCGGATGTATATCTGATACTAGATAAATTCAAGTAAAAGCGGAATTCTGAACGTGCCCTAGCTGTCAGGATTACGTAAGTAACTTGAGTTTATCATTGACGAGTATTACCTTGGTACGTCTCCTTGTGGGCCTGCCTTCGCAGCGACAACGAGAAACGGCCAGGACCGGATACTTAGGAGTCACTTAGTGATTGACAAATGAGTTGTCTACCTGATGAATATACGTAGGCGAGACCGTGCCTCTGCTGTGAGCTGAAATATATTCACGGGATCCACCTTTCACTATTTATATTTAATTTAATTATTAAATATTTGTATTCTGTTTTGGGATTACAGTATTGCATGATTTAGTGGGAGGGGCATATTAGATTAAAAATCCATGATCTAGTTTATGCTTTTGATATTATATGAAACTGCTTAATTTCTGCTAACCGTTTTTCGTGATCTATATGATAGATTTGCGATGGCGGGTCAATCCACAAACCAGTTTGCGCGTATGTTAGATGCGAACAAACTGAAAGGCGCTGAGAACTTTGCAGACTGGGAATTGGATTTGAGGATTGTCCTCGATTCCGAAAAGTTGGGTTATGTTCTTGAGGGTCCTTTACCCCTTGCAGTGGGTGAGGATGCTTCGGAGGAGGAACGCCAAGTTTTTGAAGCTTGGAAGAATGATGATTTAAGGGTTAAATCATACATCCTTAGTTCGCTCTCTCCGAAACTCAAGCAACAATACTATGGAACATCAGATTCCTATAGTATGATAACGCGATTAAGACAATCGTTCGAGAACCAGGAACAGGTTATTGTTCACAAGGTCGCCATGGAACTGTTCCATGCGCGTCTGGATGAGGGGCAAAGTGTTAGCCCACATGTTCTTCAAATGATCGATTTGATCGATCAATTGAGGCAACATAATCTCATCCTGAATGACATTCTCGGTAGGAGTGTCATTCTTGGTTCTCTGCCAGCTTCATTCCGCCAGTTTGTGATGTACTTCAACATGCACGGGACAGTCTGCACCTACCAGGAGCTACATAGGATGTTGCTCACGGCAGAAGAGGATCTGAAGAAGGGAGTACCGACTCGCCCACCTAGATCTACTTCTCTCTCTGCTTCTTCCCAAGGAATGTCCAAGGGAAAGAAGAAGAAAGGAAGAAGAAGAAGACCTTCGGTCCTCAACAGCAGGCGAAGATAGCTAAGCCCAAAAGGGCTGCTGAAGACAAATGCCACCACTGCGGCAAGGTCGGGCACTGGAAGAGGAACTGTCCAGATTACATTGCCCAGCTGAGGAGAGACAGAGCTTCTACATCAGGTACTTTTATTTTTCCAGTTATTGATTTATCTTTGGCTTGTGAAGCCGTTACATCCAGCTGGATTTTAGATTCTGCTTGTCCCATTCACATTTGCAATTCGTTGCAGGTGCTGAAGGAAAGTAGGAGGCTGAAGCCAGGAGAGATGCAGTTGCGGTTCGGGAGTGGAGACTCTTTGGATGCAGTTGCAGTGGGAGTATGCGAGATCTCATTGCCGAATGGGACACTTTTGTTATATGACTGTCATTTTGTACCAGGATGTGTCGCTAATATTATATCACTTTTTGTATTAGATACAGAAGGCTATTGTATTAATATTAAGAATAGTTCTTTGTATTTATATGATAAAAATAATATTCAGATCCTTAGTTGTCCAAACCAGCATGGTCATTACACATTGCAAACTTCAAAAGATATATTAAATACTGGAGTTAATAAACGTAGTTTACCTGTAATTAATAATACTGAACTTTGGCATATGAGACTTGGTCACATTGGCGTTAAACGCCTTACCCAATTGGTTAGGAATGGTTTGATATCAGATCTTACCATTGAGTCCTATCCAACTTGTGAATCCTGTATTCAGGGTAAGATGACCAAAGCCCCATTTTCTGGTGTTGGACACCGCGCCACAACTTACTGGAACTCGTACATTCTGATGTATGTGGTCCACTAAGTCAAACTGCTCACAGTGGTTATTCGTACTTCGTTACCTTTACCGATGATTTGTCACGGTACGGTTATGTGTATTTGATGCGACATAAATCGGAAACCTTTGAAAAGTTCAAAGAGTTCCGAAATGAAGTAGAAAAACAAACTGGTAAATATATTAAATGCCTTCGATCAGATCGAGGCGGCGAATATATGAGTGGTGAGTTCATGGATTATATGAAGGAGAATGGGATTCTCGCTCAATATACTCCTCCAGGTACACCACAGCACAATGGTGTATCTGAAAGGAGAAATCGGACTTTATTGGATATGGTCCGATCGATGTTGAGTTTCACAGATTTGCCCTATTACTTATGGGGCTACTGTCTCTTAACAGCCGCACATCTTTTGAATAAGATTCCTTCAAAGGCTGTTCCTACGACACCGTATCAGATATGGTTCGGTAGGAGACCGAATCTTAATTATATTAAGGTTTGGGGTTGTCCTGCCTATGTCAGGGTAACTCAGCAAAGTAAGCTTTCGCCTCGAGGGCAAAAGTTTAGGTTTGTTGGATATCCCTCGAACACGAGGGGATATCTGTTCTATGATACCGAGCATCGAAATGTGTTCGTAGCTCGCTTCGCAAAATTTCTAGAAGTAGAATTTTTGTCAGAAGGTGGTGATCATAGACAGGTTGAGCTTGATGAAGTCCAACCTGAAAACAACGAACCAACGGAGGAACCTGAAGTTCAAGTAGATGAAGGACCTTCAACACACACACTCCGTAGGTCGGAAAGGGTATCTAGACCTCCTGAACGCTTGTATTTGATACAAGAAAAGAGTCTGGATGTTCTCTTAGTTGAAGAGACAGATCCTTTCACCTATAGAGAATCGATGTTGGACATCGACTCCGTGAAATGGCAAAGTGCCATGAAATCCGAGATAGACTCAATGCATGAAAATCAAGTTTGGGACTTGATTCCGCTTCCCGAAGGAATTGTTCCTATCGGTTGTAAATGGGTTTACAAAAGGAAGCGCGGGCCTGACGGTAAGGTTGAAACTTACAAGGCCCGACTGGTAGCAAAAGTTACACGCAGCGACCTGGCGTCGACTACGATGAAACTTTTTCGCGGTAGCAATGCTTAAGTCTATCCGGATTTTGCTTTCTATAGCTGCGTATCATGACTACGAGATTTGGCAAATGGATGTCAAAACGGCTTTTCTAAATGGATTTCTTGATGAAGAAATCTATATGGAACAGCCGGAAGGTTTCACATCCAGCGAAACCTCGGGTATGGTATGTAAGCTTAAGAAGTCCATTTATGGACTTAAACAAGCTTCACGAAGTTGGAATCTTCGATTCGACGAGATTATCAGATCGTCTGGTTTTCTTAAGAATTCGGAAGAATCCTGTGTGTATCAGAAGGCCAGTGGGAGCATGGTCGTATTTTTAGTCCTGTATGTTGATGACATCCTAATCATTGGGAATGATTTAGGTATGTTACAAAGCGTTAAAGCATATCTCTGTAAGAATTTCTCCATGAAGGACCTGGGAGAAGCTTCCTATGTTTTAGGGATAAAACTCTATCGAGATAGACAAAGGAGGCTGATTGGGTTATCCCAATCAACGTACGTAGATAAGATCTTGGAACGGTATAGCTTTGGTAACTGTAAGACAGCAAACATACCGTTCAGACATGGGATTCATCTTTCCAGAAGATGTGTCCACAAACAGAAGATGAGAAGGTTAGAATGTCTAACCAACCTTATGCTTCGTGTTTGGGTAGCATAATGTATGCCATGTTATGTACGAGGCCTGATATCAGTTTCGCTGTTAGCGTAACTAGTCGATATCAGTCCAATCCAGGTAATGACCATTGGATGGCCATTAAACATATCCTAAAGTATCTTAAAGGTACTAAGGATAAGTTGATTATTTATGGAGGAAACGAACTGCAGGTTAACGGGTATACAGACTCCGATTTTCAATCGGATCCCGATGATAGAAAGTCTACATCTGGATTTGTCTTTACCCTTAACGGAGGTGCAGTATGTTGGAAGAGTTCCAAACAGGGATCTACAGCTGATTCCACCACTGAGGCGGAATATATTGCAGCTTCTGAAGCCGCAAAAGAGGCTGTGTGGATAAAGAACTTTATCACAGAATTGGGAGTTGTCCCAAGTATCGAGAATGCGATTCCGTTATACTGTGATAATACTGGAGCCATTGCGCAAGCAAAGGAACCGAGGGCGCATCAGAAGTCGAAGCATGTGGAACGCAAGTACCACATCATTCGAGAGATCGTGTCGCGAGGGGATATATTGTCGTGTGCAAGGTACCGAGTGAAGACAACGTAGCAGACCCGCTGACGAAGGCCATACCTCCGAAGTTGTTTGATAAACACGTGGAGTCGATGGGTATTAGATACAATCGATATTGGCACTAGAGCAAGTGGGAGATTTTGTAGGGTTTGGTGCTCAGAGCGCCAATTCCCGGTTGTATTTTTGTTAAATACTTCTGTAAAACGTTATTATCAGTAATAATATATGCAGTTTCTATAATATAATCTATTCTTTTATATGGTAAAGACGTAATGACCTTAGAATGATTAGTCATGGTACAGTTGCAAAAGCGTCGCAACGGACATTGAGTCGTATCATGACGTTGTCATTCTCAGACAGTTCCTGGTCAAGGTTTACACTACTTGGTCAGTATAGTAAACCCGTTGAGACCGGTACATGTCGTATACTGGAATATATGATTCCAATGGTTTCTCAATGAACCATAAGTCTTGGAGACTAGTATAGACGTGTAGGTGTTTATAGCGGATAAACACTGAACGACTCACCGAAGATTCTTAATGGATGGTACACCAGCGTCAATAAGAATCTTCTTGGGTTGAGTAGCACTTGTGATTCTTAGACTTGAGATGCCATTGTGGGCACATGAGACATCTTCTACACTTAGATGGCAGTCACGTCACCGATCTATTTAGATCAGACCTCCGCCTGTTCGTTGGGTGTAGATAGATCCTCAGGGTGTCCTATGTGTATCAAGATAGGATCCGTCAGTTCTGTGTACCAGAGCATAGGTAGTCCATATGATTAGCAATCAGATAAAACCATGGGCCCGTGGTAAGTTTAGAAGCTAGTTCTAAACATTCTTTTTGAGATTGCTAATAGAATAGTCGACTGGATAGTCCCGATAGAGATTTGACGTTTACATCTATATCTCTGGGATTTATCCGGATACCTGTGACGGAGGAATTATACATTTGCCATGACCTCGACCTGTATGGTTTAGCGAGATTATCCGTGATCGTCATAATCTACGGGTGGATAGATTATGGACATGAAATTTGATTTCGTGACGGATATACCTGAACCTAGAGAGTCTCAATAATGAAACATACTCGTAGCACTAGAGCAACATAAATAAATAATATTGATTATTTATAAAGTCGTTTAAATGTTAAACGCAAGATACGTGCTAAAGGGACTAGATAGTCATTTACTTAATTATTGTGTATTTACATTTAATACTTGATTAATTTAAATACACATTAATTAATAGTCAAAATGAGTTATTTGACTTATTTCCTAAATGAATATATGTTTTTAATATTTAATGTAAATATTATACATATATTTAATATATTTGTATTTGATTAATTAATTAATTATTTAATTGTTAAATGATTAAATTAATTAAAATATAAATATTTTACTTAGGATATATTAATTAAATGACATTAGTTGCCTTTGTTGACTTAATAAATATCTAATAAAGTAGTTTTTATGATATTTGTGCAAGTTGATTAAATGATTATTGAAATGAAATTGAAATTACAATTTCTTGCTTTGGTCTTGATTTTCGGCCAAGGCATATTTTTGGCAAGTATATAAATTGTTTTTCATTTTTCATTTCACTTAACCTAATACACTTTATACAAACAAACTCCATTGAAGAAACTTTGAAAGCTTGAGAGAAGAAAACTTATCAAGAAAAAGCTTGGATTTTAGTAAGTTTTTCAAACTTACTATTAGAGAGGATATTCCTTAGGTTCTAGGCTTACAATTTGTTCTTAGATAATTTCTTTCTTTATTTCTTTGTGTTTTTGTGATGGAAGTTTGAATGAAGTGTTGAGCATGTATGGTGAAGAAAGGATGTAACTATTGTAGTTATATGTATTCTTTTAAGGTTTATGAAACCATGTTGCTATTCTAGAGTTGTTGACCCACTCTTAAATGACCTAGATTTGATCTTGAGTTGTTTCATTGTGTTGAGACTTGAATTGGATGAAAGATTGATGATTGAAACATTTGATTTAATGTATTAGCCTAATTTGTCCAATTTGTGGAAATTGAAAAATTAGGGTTTCTAACTAATTCCAAATTTGGGGGTTTTCATATATGTTGTGTATTTGGGTGTGTATATGATGCATGCAAAGTTTCATGTTGATTGGATTTCATTAAGATGAGTTTTGAAGCATGAAATGACCAAATGGTCAATAATGCCACCAAATGGGCTCACGGCATTGTGAGGGATTTTTGGGATTTTTTGTTGCTTATGGTGTTTTGATGTTTTGAACATGATAAGTTCATCTTAGAAATGATTTAGAATCATTCAAAATTGATTGGATCAATTTCGGACTAAAATGGACAAAATACCATATAAGGGTAATTTGGTAATTCACTTGAATTTGATTCATTTGAAATTTTATTTCATAATTTGATTATTGGAATATTAAATAAATATGTTTATTTAATTTATCCGAGAAAAATTTTTGAAATCTGAAAATCGGATTTTCACCGCTTCCGCTGCGTTGCTTCCCCTTCACCACCCTCAGGCCCCCCGTCCCCACCCCCGGATTCACCCTTATAAAAACCCCTTCCATTGACTTTTTTGAATGGTTTCTTGAAAAACCTATATATGAGCAAATCTAGAAAGTTTTTAAGTAGGACGAATAACAAAAGGTTTGTATGTTTCAAGGTCTATCTAAGGACTTAAGCAAACGTCTAGATATTGGAACATGAGATTTGATGAGGTGATCAATCTTATAGCTTTATCTAAATTCCCGATGAATATTGTGTTTGTAAATTCATCAAGGACAAACGAGTGGTATTTTGAGTACTTTATATTGATGATATTCTATTTATTGAGAATAATGTGGAACTATTATCAAATGTAAAGGCTTGGCTGGCTGAACAATTCCAAATGAAAGATTTGGGAAAATCAAGCTATATTATTGAGATCCACCTTATTAGAGATCGCAAGAAAAACTACTAGCATTGTCTCAGACACTGTATATTGACAAGATGTTTGTTAGAGATTCAATGTAAAACTCCAAGAAAGGTAATTTACCTTGTTGTCATGGAGTTGTTCTTTCTAAGAGGCAGTGTCATTCGACACCCCAAAAGGAAGAAGATATGAGACAGATTCCATATGCATCAGTAGTGGGAAGCATACCATATATGATCCCGTTGACCTAATTAAATATTTTGAAGAAGCCATAATTTTGTTAGTTATTGAGACTTCTAACATATGATATTTTTACCGCATATTTTATGGATTGTCATTTTAATGAGATAATTTTTCTCCCACTAAGGGAAATGAAGCCTCTCGAAGTAAGACATACACTTTCTTGAAAAGTTCATACCATGCTTATTTAGATCCTCGCATCAGTCAATGTAAAAATGAAGTGTGAAAGATAGTCTATTTGCAACAAATTGTAAATCTTTACCAGATGCAATAAGAGTAACCAAGTTATATATACTAACTGCTAATACATTAACCTGGGTGATTGTTCCTTTTGAATAATCTAGTATAAAAGCAGTTAATGGATTATCTGTTGCACGTTGGAAGCGTGACAAACCACTTGATTTAAAAGATATTGTTCCCCGGAAGAGGAAAATAAGAGATCATGATCTTGTCACAAATAATGCTCGAGGTATAAATACAACTACATTTTTAAAATCAATAGTTCATGAAGAAGTATTAATCCGTTAAGAGAAACACGTCCTTAAAGAGACCCAAGTCCCCAAAGAGACATAAATCCCTGAAGAGACCAACTCCATGAAGAGACAATATCCTTTAAAGAGGAAAGTCTACAAATTATAGCTATACAAGAGAGATGTGGGATTATAATGAATTAGTCATCGATAATATATTTGCATTCACAGTAACTACTAAAATTACAAATAAATTTGAACCTCAAACTGTCGATTAATGTAGATAAAGATGTGATTGGCTTCAATGGAAGAAATAATTCAAACATGACTGATTTCTTTAGCCAAACGTCAAATACTTGGGCCTTTAGTCCAGACACCTGAAGATGTCAAACCTATTGGATACAAATAAGTATTTATTTCAAACCCGTTGGATACAAATAAGTATTTATAAAGAAATGTAATAAATATAAGGAGATAATTATATATAAAGCGCGTGTAAGGTTTTTCGTAGAGACCTAGTATTAACTATGAGAATATGTATTCTCCAGTGATTGATACCATTGCGTTTCAATTCTTAATCAGTTTGGCAGTCCCTGAAAGACTAGACATGTGTCTTATGGATGTAGTGACAACATACCTACATGAGTCACTTGATATTGATATTTTCATGAAAATCCCCGAATGATTAAAAATGCCTGAAGCACATAAATAAAAAGATCGTAAATTATGTTCAATAAAATTACAACGATTTTTATATGAACAATCCAGACGTGTGTGGTACAATTGTTTGAGTGAATATTTGATGAATGAAGGATACATAAATAATCCTATTTTCCCATTCGTATTTATTAAAAAGTTTGAATCTGGATTTGCTATTATAGCAATATATGTCGATGATATAAACTTAATAGAAACTCATGAAGATCTCTAAAAATTACCGAATATTTGAAAATAGAATTTGAGATGAAAGACTTGGGGAAAATAAAATATTACCTTGACTTGCAGATCGAGTATAAAACTAATTTAGTGTTTATCCATTAATCTGCATATATTGAAAAGATTGTAAAACGTTTCAACATGGATAATACTCATTCATTAAGTACTCCCATAGTAGTCCAATCTCTCGATCCAAAAAATGATTCATTCCATCCTAGAGAAGATAACGAAGAGATACTTGGTTCAGAAGTACCATTTCTTAGTGTAATTGGTGTCTTTTTATATTTAGCTCAATACACCAGACCGGATATTGCATTCTCAGTAAATTTATTAGCAAGATTAGCTCCGTACAAACTCGACGGTATTGGAATGACGTCAAACATATTTTTCGTTATCTTAATTGGAAAAAAGACTTGGGATTATCTAATTCAAATGAGCTAACATAAAATCCAGGTCTTGTTGATTATATTGATGCAGGATACGACCCTCGTAAGGCATATTCACAGACAAGGTATATTTTTACTTATAATAACACAGTAATTTCATGGCGATTTACAAATCAGTCTTTTGTTGCTACATCTTCCAATCACTAAGAGGTACTTGCATTAGATGAAGTAAACAGAGAATGTATATGGTTAAGGTCACTTATCCATCATATTAAAAACACATGCAATTTAAACCGTTCTACAACGGTGATATATGAAGATAATGTTGCATGTATTGCATAAATTAGAGAAGGGTGCATCAAGAGACACAAAACCAAGCACATCTCACCAAAGTTCTTCTGCACTCATGAGATCCAGCAGAGCAAATAAATTGATATCAAGCAAATACGTTCCACCGATAACTTTATAGGTTTATTTACAAAAGCTTTATCGATATCCCAAAAGGTTTTCAAAATTCACAAAAATAGCATAACCTCACAAGTCTCTCACACACGACCCCAATCCCAAAATGGCATTTTGAAGAACCCTGGTTGCACCGGCGGC